>JAQOWT010000341.1:0-22003 GCA_030407085.1 Trichopria drosophilae
CCATTATTATAAAATTTTCAAACAAAATCGAAAACTCATCAGCAGCTCAAACAAAACGAATAAACATTTTGGATTTGTAGTCAGTACACTAAAAAAATCTTTAGGTAAGCATATTCAGCAAAAGAAATTGTCTGTACATTTTGGGCACTTTTTGTCCAATTCCTTCTGCCAATGTAGGGATTGCATGTTTTAAATATTTATTAATAATTACTATAGATTTTAAAAAGGAATGAAAAGGCCCAATTTTGAAATATATACTTATTGAAAAAATATACATGAAATTTACCATAATTTTAGCGGTAGTCTACGGAATTATCATCGGTTGCCATTGTATGTTACAGCGCCCGCAAATTATGAATTTATTAATTATTAAAAATGTTCACACCAGAAATTATCTCTTACTATCTTCCATATTAAAAGCAGAAAAATTTTGAAATATTTTTTTAAACTACGACTTCAAAAGTATAATTTAACCTTAAAAACTACGTCCAAAAAGTAATTTTTAATGTTGCCAAAAGAACAAATTTTAACAAAAAACTGAGACAAACTAAGTCAAACACAAAATAAAAAAGGAAATTTCTGTCATTCAAGATTCGCCTTTTTCGCGAAACATCTGCCCGAAATACGTTCGAATACCCCAAATATTTGCAATGTCTGATATGATGATTAATTTTGTCGTTGATCCCGTTAATCCGCATGAACCTGAAGTTAGCGGCCACTTCCAGCGGCCACATCGGGAAATGCATAGGCGCAGAATGTACAGGGACCGAATTTTAAAAAATTGGTTATTCAATTATAGTTTGCATGAAGATACCTTTAAAAAGGATTAATATCATCTCCAGAGGACTAGAATCATAAAAAAATGTCATACTACGAACAAGATTATTGTTTATAACAAAAAAAACTAATTAAATTAAATCAAGGCCGACATTATGCCAGATACGTACGCATGGTCCTAGAGCTTCGGGAAAAATTGCTTTTAGTAGCTAAAAGAACCCGAAAAACACCCTAATAGGATTCATTAAACATCAAGCCACGATTATTTATTTAACAATATAATAAACAAATATGGCCGCTGGACTGCAAAATGCATACGCATGGACCTAGAGCTTCGGGAAAAATTGCTTTTAGTAGCTGAAACTACGCTAAAAACAACCCAATAGGTTTCATTAAACATCAAGCAATTATTGTTTATTTAAAAGATTATTTAAACAAATGTGGCCGCTAGACTGCAAAATGCATACGCATGGACCTAGAGCTTCGGGAAAAATTGCTTTTAGTAGCTGAAACTACGCTAAAAACAACCCAATGCGTTTCATTAAACATCAAGCAATTATTGTTTATTTAAAAGATTATTTAAACAAATGTGGCCGCTAGACTGCAAAATGCATACGCATGGACCTAGGTCATCGGGAAAAATTGCTTTTAGTAGCTGAAACTATCCTAAAAACAACCCAATAGGATTCATTAAACATCAAGCAACGATTGTTTATTTAACAATATAATAAACAAATGTGGCCGCTAGTTTGCAAAATGCATAAGCATGGACCTAGGGCTTCGGGAAAAAATGCTTTTAGTAGCTGAAACTACGCTAAAAACAACCCAATAGGTTTCATTAAACATCAAGCAACGATTGTTTATTCAACAATATAATAAACAAATGTGGCCGCTAGTTTGCAAAATGCATACGCATGGACCTAGGGCTTCGGGAAAAATTGCTTTTAGTAGTTGAAACTATCCTAAAAACAACCCAATAGGATTCATTAAACATCAAGCAACGATTGTTTATTTAACAATATAATAAACAAATGTGGCCGCTGGACTGGAAAATGCATACGCATGGACCTAGAGCTTCGGGAAAAATTGCTTTTAGTAGCTGAAACTACGCTAAAAACAACCCAATAGGTTTCATTAAACATCAAGCAATTATTGTTTATTTAAAAGATTATTTAAACAAATGTGGCCGCTAGACTGCAAAATGCATACGCATGGACCTAGAGCGTCGGGAAAAATTGCTTAGAGTAGCTGAAACTACCCTAAAAACAACCCAATACGTTTCATTAAACATCAAGCAAATATTGTTTATTTAAAAGATTATTTAAAAAAACGTGGCCGCTAGACTGGAAAATGCATACGCATGGACCTAGGTCTTCGGGAAAAATTGCTTTTAGTAGCTGAAACTACGCTAAAAACAACCCGATAGGAATCGCGAAGCGTCAAGCAAGTGTTGTTTATTTAGAAGATTATGTAAACAAATGTGGCCGCTAGACTGCAAAATGCATACGCATGGACCTAGAGCTTCGGGAAAAATTGCTTTTGGTAGCTGAAACTACGCTAAAAACAACCCAATGCGTTTCATTAAACATCAAGCAATTATTGTTTATTTAAAAGATTATTTAAACAAATGTGGCCGCTAGACTGCAAAATGCATACGCATGGACCTAGGTCATCGGGAAAAATTGCTTTTAGTAGCTGAAACTATCCTAAAAACAACCCAATAGGATTCATTAAACATCAAGCAACGATTGTTTATTTAACAATATAATAAACAAATGTGGCCGCTAGTTTGCAAAATGCATAAGCATGGACCTAGGGTTTCGGGAAAAAATGCTTTTAGTAGCTGAAACTACGCTAAAAACAACCCAATAGGTTTCATTAAACATCAAGCAACGATTGTTTATTCAACAATATAATAAACAAATGTGGCCGCTAGTTTGCAAAATGCATACGCATGGACCTAGGGCTTCGGGAAAAATTGCTTTTAGTAGTTGAAACTATCCTAAAAACAACCCAATAGGATTCATTAAACATCAAGCAACGATTGTTTATTTAACAATATAATAAACAAATGTGGCCGCTGGACTGGAAAATGCATACGCATGGACCTAGAGCTTCGGGAAAAATTGCTGTTAGTAGCTGAAACTACGCTAAAAACAACCCAATACGTTTCATTAAACATCAAGCAAATATTGTTTATTTAAAAGATTATTTAAAAAAATGTGGCCGCTAGACTGCAAAATGCATACGCATGGACCTAGAGCGTCGGGAAAAATTGCTTATAGTAGCTGAAACTACCCTAAAAACAACCCAATACGTTTCATTAAACATCAAGCAAATATTGTTTATTTAAAAGATTATTTAAACAAATGTGGCCGCTAGACTGCAAAATGCATACGCATGGACCTAGAGCGTCGGGAAAAATTGCTTTTAGTAGCTGAAACTACGCTAAAAACAACCCAATACGTTTCATTAAACATCAAGCAATTATTGTTTATTTAAAAGATTATTTAAACAAATGTGGCCGCTAGACTGCAAAATGCATACGCATGGACCTAGAGCTTCGGGAAAAATTGCTTTTGGTAGCTGAAACTACGCTAAAAACAACCCAATGCGTTTCATTAAACATCAAGCAATTATTGTTTATTTAAAAGATTATTTAAACAAATGTGGCCGCTAGACTGCAAAATGCATACGCATGGACCTAGGTCATCGGGAAAAATTGCTTTTAGTAGCTGAAACTATCCTAAAAACAACCCAATAGGATTCATTAAACATCAAGCAACGATTGTTTATTTAACAATATAATAAACAAATGTGGCCGCTAGTTTGCAAAATGCATAAGCATGGACCTAGGGTTTCGGGAAAAAATGCTTTTAGTAGCTGAAACTACGCTAAAAACAACCCAATAGGATTCATTAAACATCAAGCAACGATTGTTTATTTAACAATATAATAAACAAATGTGGCCGCTAGTTTGCAAAATGCATACGCATGGACCTAGGGCTTCGGGAAAAATTGCTTTTAGTAGTTGAAACTATCCTAAAAACAACCCAATAGGATTCATTAAACATCAAGCAACGATTGTTTATTTAACAATATAATAAACAAATGTGGCCGCTGGACTGGAAAATGCATACGCATGGACCTAGAGCTTCGGGAAAAATTGCTTTTAGTAGCTGAAACTACGCTAAAAACAACCCAATACGTTTCATTAAACATCAAGCAAATATTGTTTATTTAAAAGATTATTTAAACAAATGTGGCCGCTAGACTGCAAAATGCATACGCATGGACCTAGAGCGTCGGGAAAAATTGCTTATAGTAGCTGAAACTACCCTAAAAACAACCCAATACGTTTCATTAAACATCAAGCAAATATTGTTTATTTAAAAGATTATTTAAAAAAATGTGGCCGCTAGACTGGAAAATGCATACGCATGGACCTAGAGCTTCGGGAAAAAATTGCTTTTAGTAGCTGAAACTACGCTAAAAACAACCCAATACGTTTCATTAAACATCAAGCAATTATTGTTTATTTAAAAGATTATTTAAACAAATGTGGCCGCTAGTTTGCAAAATGCATACGCATGGACCTAGGGCTTCGGGAAAAATTGCTTTTAGTAGCTGAAACTACGCTAAAAACAACCCAATGCGTTTCATTAAACATCAAGCAATTATTGTTTATTTAAAAGATTATTTAAACAAATGTGGCCGCTAGACTGCAAAATGCATACGCATGGACCTAGGTCATCGGGAAAAATTGCTTTTAGTAGCTGAAACTATCCTAAAAACAACCCAATAGGATTCATTAAACATCAAGCAACGATTGTTTATTTAACAATATAATAAACAAATGTGGCCGCTAGTTTGCAAAATGCATAAGCATGGACCTAGGGCTTCGGGAAAAAATGCTTTTAGTAGCTGAAACTACGCTAAAAACAACCCAATAGGTTTCATTAAACATCAAGCAACGATTGTTTATTCAACAATATAATAAACAAATGTGGCCGCTAGTTTGCAAAATGCATACGCATGGACCTAGGGCTTCGGGAAAAATTGCTTTTAGTAGTTGAAACTATCCTAAAAACAACCCAATAGGATTCATTAAACATCAAGCAACGATTGTTTATTTAACAATATAATAAACAAATGTGGCCGCTGGACTGGAAAATGCATACGCATGGACCTAGAGCTTCGGGAAAAATTGCTTTTAGTAGCTGAAACTACGCTAAAAACAACCCAATAGGTTTCATTAAACATCAAGCAATTATTGTTTATTTAAAAGATTATTTAAACAAATGTGGCCGCTAGACTGCAAAATGCATACGCATGGACCTAGAGCGTCGGGAAAAATTGCTTAGAGTAGCTGAAACTACCCTAAAAACAACCCAATACGTTTCATTAAACATCAAGCAAATATTGTTTATTTAAAAGATTATTTAAAAAAATGTGGCCGCTAGACTGGAAAATGCATACGCATGGACCTAGAGCTTCGGGAAAAATTGCTTTTAGTAGCTGAAACTACGCTAAAAACAACCCAATACGTTTCATTAAACATCAAGCAATTATTGTTTATTTAAAAGATTATTTAAACAAATGTGGCCGCTAGACTGCAAAATGCATACGCATGGACCTAGAGCTTCGGGAAAAATTGCTTTTGGTAGCTGAAACTACGCTAAAAACAACCCAATGCGTTTCATTAAACATCAAGCAATTATTGTTTATTTAAAAGATTATTTAAACAAATGTGGCCGCTAGACTGCAAAATGCATACGCATGGACCTAGGTCATCGGGAAAAATTGCTTTTAGTAGCTGAAACTATCCTAAAAACAACCCAATAGGATTCATTAAACATCAAGCAACGATTGTTTATTTAACAATATAATAAACAAATGTGGCCGCTAGTTTGCAAAATGCATAAGCATGGACCTAGGGTTTCGGGAAAAAATGCTTTTAGTAGCTGAAACTACGCTAAAAACAACCCAATAGGTTTCATTAAACATCAAGCAACGATTGTTTATTCAACAATATAATAAACAAATGTGGCCGCTAGTTTGCAAAATGCATACGCATGGACCTAGGGCTTCGGGAAAAATTGCTTTTAGTAGTTGAAACTATCCTAAAAACAACCCAATAGGATTCATTAAACATCAAGCAACGATTGTTTATTTAACAATATAATAAACAAATGTGGCCGCTGGACTGGAAAATGCATACGCATGGACCTAGAGCTTCGGGAAAAATTGCTTTTAGTAGCTGAAACTACGCTAAAAACAACCCAATAGGTTTCATTAAACATCAAGCAATTATTGTTTATTTAAAAGATTATTTAAACAAATGTGGCCGCTAGACTGCAAAATGCATACGCATGGACCTAGAGCGTCGGGAAAAATTGCTTAGAGTAGCTGAAACTACCCTAAAAACAACCCAATACGTTTCATTAAACATCAAGCAAATATTGTTTATTTAAAAGATTATTTAAAAAAATGTGGCCGCTAGACTGGAAAATGCATACGCATGGACCTAGAGCTTCGGGAAAAATTGCTTTTAGTAGCTGAAACTACGCTAAAAACAACCCAATACGTTTCATTAAACATCAAGCAATTATTGTTTATTTAAAAGATTATTTAAACAAATGTGGCCGCTAGACTGCAAAATGCATACGCATGGACCTAGAGCTTCGGGAAAAATTGCTTTTAGTAGCTGAAACTACGCTAAAAACAACCCAATACGTTTCATTAAACATCAAGCAATTATTGTTTATTTAAAAGATTATTTAAACAAATGTGGCCGCTAGACTGCAAAATGCATACGCATGGACCTAGGTCATCGGGAAAAATTGCTTTTAGTAGCTGAAACTATCCTAAAAACAACCCAATAGGATTCATTAAACATCAAGCAACGATTGTTTATTTAACAATATAATAAACAAATGTGGCCGCTAGTTTGCAAAATGCATAAGCATGGACCTAGGGTTTCGGGAAAAAATGCTTTTAGTAGCTGAAACTACGCTAAAAACAACCCAATAGGTTTCATTAAACATCAAGCAACGATTGTTTATTCAACAATATAATAAACAAATGTGGCCGCTAGTTTGCAAAATGCATACGCATGGACCTAGGGCTTCGGGAAAAATTGCTTTTAGTAGTTGAAACTATCCTAAAAACAACCCAATAGGATTCATTAAACATCAAGCAACGATTGTTTATTTAACAATATAATAAACAAATGTGGCCGCTGGACTGGAAAATGCATACGCATGGACCTAGAGCTTCGGGAAAAATTGCTGTTAGTAGCTGAAACTACGCTAAAAACAACCCAATACGTTTCATTAAACATCAAGCAATTATTGTTTATTTAAAAGATTATTTAAACAAATGTGGCCGCTAGACTGCAAAATGCATACGCATGGACCTAGAGCGTCGGGAAAAATTGCTTAGAGTAGCTGAAACTACCCTAAAAACAACCCAATACGTTTCATTAAACATCAAGCAAATATTGTTTATTTAAAAGATTATTTAAACAAATGTGGCCGCTAGACTGCAAAATGCATACGCATGGACCTAGAGCTTCGGGAAAAATTGCTTTTAGTAGCTGAAACTACGCTAAAAACAACCCAATACGTTTCATTAAACATCAAGCAATTATTGTTTATTTAAAAGATTATTTAAACAAATGTGGCCGCTAGACTGCAAAATGCATACGCATGGACCTAGAGCTTCGGGAAAAATTGCTTTTGGTAGCTGAAACTACGCTAAAAACAACCCAATACGTTTCATTAAACATCAAGCAATTATTGTTTATTTAAAAGATTATTTAAACAAATGTGGCCGCTAGACTGCAAAATGCATACGCATGGACCTAGGTCATCGGGAAAAATTGCTTTTAGTAGCTGAAACTATCCTAAAAACAACCCAATAGGATTCATTAAACATCAAGCAACGATTGTTTATTTAACAATATAATAAACAAATGTGGCCGCTAGTTTGCAAAATGCATACGCATGGACCTAGGGCTTCGGGAAAAATTGCTTTTAGTAGCTGAAACTACGCTAAAAACAACCCAATAGGATTCATTAAACATCAAGCAACGATTGTTTATTTAACAATATAATAAACAAATGTGGCCGCTAGTTTGCAAAATGCATACGCATGGACCTAGGGCTTCGGGAAAAATTGCTTTTAGTAGTTGAAACTATCCTAAAAACAACCCAATAGGATTCATTAAACATCAAGCAACGATTGTTTATTTAACAATATAATAAACAAATGTGGCCGCTGGACTGGAAAATGCATACGCATGGACCTAGAGCTTCGGGAAAAATTGCTGTTAGTAGCTGAAACTACGCTAAAAACAACCCAATACGTTTCATTAAACATCAAGCAAATATTGTTTATTTAAAAGATTATTTAAAAAAATGTGGCCGCTAGACTGCAAAATGCATACGCATGGACCTAGAGCGTCGGGAAAAATTGCTTATAGTAGCTGAAACTACCCTAAAAACAACCCAATACGTTTCATTAAACATCAAGCAAATATTGTTTATTTAAAAGATTATTTAAAAAAATGTGGCCGCTAGACTGCAAAATGCATACGCATGGACCTAGAGCGTCGGGAAAAATTGCTTTTAGTAGCTGAAACTACGCTAAAAACAACCCAATAGGTTTCATTAAACATCAAGCAATTATTGTTTATTTAAAAGAATATTTAAACAAATGTGGCCGCTAGACTGCGAAATGCATACGCATGGACCTAGAGCGTCGCGAAAAATTGCTTTTAGTAGCTGAAACTACGCTAAAAACAACCCAATACGTTTCATTAAACATCAAGCAAATATTGTTTATTTAAAAGATTATTTAAACAAATGTGGCCGCTAGACTGCAAAATGCATACGCATGGACCTAGGTCTTCGGGAAAAATTGCTTATAGTAGCTGAAACTACGCTAAAAACAACCCAATAGGTTTCATTAAACATCAAGCAATTATTGTTTATTTAAAAGAATATTTAAACAAATGTGGCCGCTAGACTGCGAAATGCATACGCATGGACCTAGAGCGTCGCGAAAAATTGCTTTTAGTAGCTGAAACTACGCTAAAAACAACCCAATACGTTTCATTAAACATCAAGCAAATATTGTTTATTTAAAAGATTATTTAAAAAAATGTGGCCGCTAGACTGCAAAATGCATACGCATGGACCTAGAGCGTCGGGAAAAATTGCTTATAGTAGCTGAAACTACCCTAAAAACAACCCAATACGTTTCATTAAACATTAAGCAAATATTGTTTATTTAAAAGATTATTTAAACAAATGTGGCCGCTAGACTGCAAAATGCATACGCATGGACCTAGAGCGTCGGGAAAAATTGCTTTTAGTAGCTGAAACTACGCTAAAAACAACCCAATAGGTTTCATTAAACATCAAGCAATTATTGTTTATTTAAAAGATTATTTAAACAAATGTGGCCGCTAGACTGCAAAATGCATACGCATGGACCTAGAGCTTCGGGAAAAATTGCTTTTGGTAGCTGAAACTACGCTAAAAACAACCCAATACGTTTCATTAAACATCAAGCAATTATTGTTTATTTAAAAGATTATTTAAACAAATGTGGCCGCTAGACTGCAAAATGCATACGCATGGACCTAGGTCTTCGGGAAAAATTGCTTTTAGTAGCTGAAACTATCCTAAAAACAACCCAATAGGATTCATTAAACATCAAGCAACGATTGTTTATTTAACAATATAATAAACAAATGTGGCCGCTAGTTTGCAAAATGCATACGCATGGACCTAGGGCTTCGGGAAAAATTGCTTTTAGTAGCTGAAACTACGCTAAAAACAACCCAATAGGTTTCATTAAACATCAAGCAACGATTGTTTATTTAACAATATAATAAACAAATGTGGCCGCTAGTTTGCAAAATGCATACGCATGGACCTAGGGCTTCGGGAAAAATTGCTTTTAGTAGTTGAAACTACGCTAAAAACAACCCAATAGGTTTTATTAAACATCAAGCAATTATTGTTTATTTAAAAGATTATTTAAACAAATGTGGCCGCTAGACTGCAAAATGCATACGCATGGACCTAGAGCGTCGGGAAAAATTGCTTATAGTAGCTGAAACTACCCTAAAAACAACCCAATACGTTTCATTAAACATCAAGCAATTATTGTTTATTTAAAAGATTATTTAAACAAATGTGGCCGCTAGACTGGAAAATGCATACGCATGGACCTAGAGCGTCGGGAAAAATTGCTTTTAGTAACTGAAACTACGCTAAAAACAACCCAATAGGTTTCATTAAACATCAAGCAATTATTGTTTGCAACTGGTGTTAGATTTTCAAAATTCAAAATGTCGGATTCAATATGGCGGATTACAAGTTGGGAGCATTGCGAAATTTAACTATTTATATCGCATTCAATTTTCGGGAATGCTTGAAGAATTTTGCACCACAAATGTTGGTTTTTAAACACCCTCCTCTTTCTCAGCACGGGCTTGGGACCGTCAACGGCAGAGTTATGTTTTTTCTTTTTTTTTCGTTTTTGAATTTTTTTTGAATTTTTTTGGATTTTTTTGATTTTTGTGATTTTTTTTTTATTTTGTGTATTTTTTTGGATTATTTAATTAATTCGAACATTTTTTCGCGAATTGATCTGAATAGGCATTTAGTTTTTGGAACGTCGTGTGGCTGGCATATTTTCATGTCTATGCGATATAACCATCATGGAAGCACACGCCTCTAATGTATTGTCAAATCCTAATGGACTTGTATTTTCTTTTTTAATTTTTTTATAGAGGTCACTACTTTGATCATGAAGCCCTTTTCCATTATTCAAGACATGATCATTAGTTTTTATATTTTTTTTTTCCATTAGTTCGTTGGATTTGGTGTTTGCTAAATATTTTGCAATTCCTTTTCGCGCACTTCCCATATCGGTTTCCGAAAATTTTTCGAACTTTCCCGTGGCTATTATATAAGCCCAAGAGCATACGTGCACACCGCAATTTCCGCTTTCAACAATTTTGCCATCAATCTCAATCGATTGAGAGGGCACGTCTTTAGGTACATATAACGTCCATTCATCCCATTTCACATTTATTTTTAATGCAATATATTGCATTATTCCATTTAATATGATATTGTTCGGGTTTCCGTGCAGAGAATCAACATATACGAGAACGTTTTCTTTTAAAAGTACAACCATTAAGGTCCAGTGTGATCGGTGATATATGGGGATCATCCAAATGTTTTCGGACCAAGCATTTCGTACCTCACCCCACTTTTTGAAACCCTTTGTAACATTTCCTTGCCTTCCGATACTTTCACTAAACATTGTATCGAAAGGTAAGAATTGGAACTGGCGTTTTGTCGCTTCAATATGTAAAACTTGAAAAAATGCATTTATCACATCATCGGAGAGATACTGGTCGACTGAAGCATATGGTTCTAGGGTTTTGAAAGCGTTATAATCAATGGGATATCCATTTATACTATTTTTAATGTTAGGAAAATTGGGTGGGTATGAATTTTTTTGAGAAAACAGGCTGTCTTCTATTTCAGTTTTTTCCTCGCAGTTTGTGTGAATTTCAAACGTCTTTTGAGAAAACAGGCTGTCTTCTATTTTAGTATATTCCTCGCATTTTGTGTCAATTTCACACGACGTCTTTGGTACACTTTCGATTTCCATGTTGTCAATTCCTTCAAGGATATCCGAGCAATCTATTTCAGGAGTTTTGGCAAGGATTTCCATTTTGGTGTCGAGTTTGGCGAACTGCACAAATTTATCGTGTTTTAAATGTCTATTTGTAGTTGAAGCAGTCTTTTTTCGTTTCCAGGTTTCTACTGGATTATCATCTTGTGCCTTTCTCTTTTGTCGAGATGTTTTCAATGAATATTGACGCTCCTTCAAACCTGCTTTTATATAATTATAATTTTTCAAGATGAAACGCGGTGCTGGCATTTTCGTTTCACCTTGAAATTTATAATGCTTTAAAATTTTAAAATAATTTTCTGCAGTTGCATTACTGTCTCGGTATAATCCGAATTTTATAATGGACATTGCACTCCAAAGGGGAAAGTATACCATTATGAAGTCAGTTATGTACTGCAGAAAACCAGAGCTATAAAATTTATTGTCAAGTTTGGAGCATTCAGTATCACGAATTGTTTTTAGTTCGATGTTTTTGAAAAACTTGAAAAAAGCAGACTTTTTCGTCTCGCTTTTTAGTTTGTCCCAGTAATCATCATCATTACTCTCATCATTGTCAATGCTGTCGTCTCTCGAAAGGTTTTCATTGCTATATGCATCGTTCTCATGACTTTCGAGATCTTCAAGGATGTCATCAATTTCTTTGCATGACTTCGGTAGAGCAATTACTTTTATCAGCTTCTTATATATTTCACCAGCTTCTGATAAATTGTGAGAATGCATAAGCATGTTCATGAACATTCCAACAACACAAATTACATCCCTATCGCGTGGAAAATACTTTTTGCACTTCCTAAATACTGTTTTTATGAAGTGCGATGAGCAAACATGAAGAACGGTCAAATTCATGTCGTTTGTAGGATTTTCTGCGAGATCATAAACATGCTGCATGTACTCGATGAGATTCATGTTGTTGAAAGCTCCAGAACATGCTTGGAGCAAGGCGAGACTGAAGTCTGTTTCTATTTTTTCAACCATTTTAGTGGACAGTGATTTTAACATTGCGACAAAAGATCTAAAGTGTTCTTCTATGGTAATCGCATCATGTTTACCTGATATAACTTCAAAAATCGGCAATGGACTAACACCATCTCCTCCTTCAACCACCATACTATAGTTGTAGATAGTGTCTGAGTGTAGATTTATGATGTCTGGTACTCGTATGAGTGAACCAGTAGCATCTATGTACAGAAATCTCTTGACAAGAGAAACAAAATATCTGATTTGTTCCTCCGTGCACAAACTCACTGAAAACGGTTTAATTGAAAACCTTTGAATGTATCCCTTAACAACGGATCCAGAAGAATTCGCGGTTAAAAGATCATCCAATCGAGACATGAAAATAATAAAATTCGTATGAAGATCCTCCTTATGCCTTCTTTCGCTACCTATTTTCTGCAATAATTCGGAGGATGGAACTGAATTCAAATTCCCCATTTTTAATACTTCTTCTGGAGTATTGTTAAGAAGTTGCAGTTTCAGTGTCATAGCAGACTGCTTTTTTAGTTCCTCCCCATAAAAATCCCTCACTGGCCCTCGACATGGACGGCGATGACTTTCACCGGCACTGTGATCAAACCCTACAGAAGTTAATACTTGGACTACGTGATCTGTATGAGGTTCACAGATTCGTTCTTTCACAACAAATTTGTACTTTGTACACGTTGTGTGCTTGCAAATTGCTACTGCTTGAAAACTTATGCCTCCTTTGCTTTTCAAAGAGCATTTATGCCACTTTATAGTTAAGACACAAAACGGATATATTGCACTAAAACATTCATTGAATTCGTGAACCCAAGGCGTTTTCAGACGTTTTTCTCCTGACCAATGCTCATTCCAAAACTTCGCGGGAATTGTAAAGGATGAATTTTCCTCCCAAGCGGTATATACATTCTTTACACGCCGATGTACTTCCGCGTCACTTTTGGAATTTTTGGAAACGTTAGACAGGATCGGTGAATGATTACTTACATTCTTACAATTAGAATCAAAATTTTCTGTCTTTGGTAATGAAACTATGTTTTCGCTTTCTTTTTTTTCGGAAAGTTGTTTATCAAAGCTGCTGTAAACAACATCGTTTTGAATGTCATTATTCGAAATAGACAGATCCAATTCGCGAAAAATATCATTTTCAAAAATATGATCGTTCGATAAAAAATCGTCGGTACTCTGGGTATAATCTGCATTTGAATCAAAAATATCATCACTGCTTTTTTCTTCTTTATCCGCGGATGTATGTCGATTCGAATCGTTACCTTCAGACTGAATCACTCTATTTTCTAGCATTCGCTGTTTTTTACGTGAAAGTTGTTCAATTTCTTGCGAATTGTGTAGAAAAAAATAGTAACATTTCTGCAAATGTTTCTTCACAGTTCGCTCATCTTTATATTTTTTTAGTAAAATCCTGCAAACTGGTAACCAAAAACTAAGTTTAAACAATTTCGCATTTTTAATAAAATCCTGCATATTTGATTTCTCCAAAGAACACGCCTGCAGAAACGCATCGCATAAATTTTCCCTTGTTAACCAACTCATTTTAAAAAAGAAAAGAAATAAAAAATGTATTCATATGAAATGACTCTAATAACGTGATCGTTATTGTAATGTACCACAGCTCGCATTAAGTGTACAAGATACAGTAAAATCGTAGCGGTTAAACACTGGTGAAACTATCGGATGTATGACAAATGTTCGAACGAAAAAATGTTCGATCGTATATTTTACACGAGTCAAAAGTCTAAATTACATTGGTCGAACATTTTTTCGTTCGAACATTTATCATACATCCAAACTATCCCAGCAATACAATATGCAGCGTCCTCGCAGATCAAGCTCATTAAATAATTCGTTGTGATTTTGACCGACGTGGGTATTCATTATATATTCAAATCAAATCGCATTTTCATATCCGGAAAAAGTTAGCACCTAGCGGCGGCATCGTGTAATAAGGAAAGGGCATTCGAAATATTAACATCAAACATGCTTTTAGATGGCACCATAATCAAATTTTTCGAGGATGTAGGAAACTGCAGAAACCGACATCATGTACAGCAGCGGTCATGAGTCTATTCCCGCCTGATAAACAACATTTCGATTCGCTAACAAATAACATAGCTCTTCTTGAATACTGCAAACCGCTACTTGAAAATAATTTCGAAAAATTGCTCCCCGGCCAGGAATCGAACTCACGACCTACGACTTCGTAGTCCAGCACGCTACCGCCTGAGCTACGAAGCCGATGAAACAACGCATAGAATAATTGTAAGAGGTGGCTCAAGTCTACAAAAAAAAAAGTTGGCTTTAATTCGAGGCATTATAGGAGCATTATAGGAGAATATTATACACTAAGAAAAAAAACACTACGGCTTTTGTCTGAAAGTAGATTGCGATTAAGAGGTTAAATAGCGACTAAAAATCGAAATTGTACAAAAATCATACAAACATAATTTTTTTAAATTAGGTATACTTTTGTTATGTCATTAAGGATATTTGTGCATAATTTCAAGAGTATGTGGTTTTTTATATATTATTTATATGATTTGTAAAGGTTGTTAAAATGGAAAATATCAGCATTTTTCATTTTATGGCTTCCGTATTGAAAACAGGGCAAGATACACCAAAAATGCATTCAACCTTTATTGAACAGCATAATTTTCCCGCAGCCCTAGGTCCATGCGTATGCATTTTGCAAACTAGCGGCCACATTTGTTTATTATATTGTTAAATAAACAATCGTTGCTTGATGTTTAATGAATCCTATTGGGTTGTTTTTAGGATAGTTTCAGCTACTAAAAGCAATTTTTCCCGAAGACCTAGGTCCATGCGTATGCATTTTGCAAACTAGCGGCCACATTTGTTTATTATATTGTTAAATAAACAATCGTTGCTTGATGTTTAATGAATCCTATTGGGTTGTTTTTAGGATAGTTTCAGCTACTAAAAGCAATTTTTCCCGAAGACCTAGGTCCATGCGTATGCATTTTGCAAACTAGCGGCCACATTTGTTTATTATATTGTTAAATAAACAATCGTTGCTTGATGTTTAATGAATCCTATTGGGTTGTTTTTAGAATAGTTTCAGCTACTATAAGCAATTTTTCCCGACGCTCTAGGTCCATGCGTATGCATTTTGCAGTCTAGCGGCCACATTTGTTTAAATAATATTTTAAATAAACAATAATTGCTTGATGTTTAATGAAACCTATTGGGTTGTTTTTAGCGTAGTTTCAGCTACTAAAAGCAATTTTTCCCGACGCTCTAGGTCCATGCGTATGCGCTTTGCAGTCTAGCGGCCACATTTGTTTAAATAATCTTTTAAATAAACAATAATTGCTTGATGTTTAATGAAACCTCTTGGGTTGTTTTTAGCGTAGTTTCAGCTACTAAAAGCAATTTTTCCCGACGCTCTAGGTCCATGCGTATGCACTTTGCAGTCTAGCGGCCACATTTGTTTAAATAATCTTTTAAATAAACAATAATTGCTTGATGTTTAATGAAACGTATTGGGTTGTTTTTAGGGTAGTTTCAGCTACTAAAAGCAATTTTTCCCGAAGCCCTAGGTCCATGCGTATGCATTTTGCAGTCTAACGGCCACATTTGTTTAAATAATCTTTTAAATAAACAATAATTGCTTGATGTTTAATGAAACCTCTTGGGTTGTTTTTAGCGTAGTTTCAGCTACTAAAAGCAATTTTTCCCGAAGACCTAGGTCCATGCGTATGCATTTTGCAGTCTAGCGGCCACATTTGTTTAAATAATCTTTTAAATAAACAATAATTGCTTGATGTTTAATGAAACGTATTGGGTTGTTTTTAGGGTAGTTTCAGCTACTATAAGCAATTTTTCCCGACGCTCTAGGTCCATGCGTATGCATTTTGCAGTCTAGCGGCCACATTTGTTTATTATATTGTTAAATAAACAATCGTTGCTTGATGTTTAATGAATCCTATTGGGTTGTTTTTAGAATAGTTTCAGCTACTATAAGCAATTTTTCCCGACGCTCTAGGTCCATGCGTATGCATTTTGCAGTCTAGCGGCCACATTTGTTTAAATAATCTTTTAAATAAACAATAATTGCTTGATGTTTAATGAAACCTATTGGGTTGTTTTTAGCGTAGTTTCAGCTACTGTAAGCAATTTTTCCCGACGCTCTAGGTCCATGCGTATGCATTTAGCAATCTAACGGCCACATTTGTTTAAATAATCTTTTAAATAAACAATAATTGCTTGATGTTTAATGAAACCTATTGGGTTGTTTTTAGCGCAGTTTCAGCTACTAAAAGCAATTTTTCCCGACGCTCTAGGTCCATGCGTATGCACTTTGCAGTCTAGCGGCCACATTTGTTTAAATAATCTTTTAAATAAACAATAATTGCTTGATGTTTAATGAAACGTATTGGGTTGTTTTTAGCGTAGTTTCAGCTACTAAAAGCAATTTTTCCCGAAGCTCTAGGTCCATGCGTATGCATTTTGCAGTCCAGCGGCCATATTTGTTTATTATATTGTTAAATAAATAATCGTGGCTTGATGTTTAATGAATCCTATTAGGGTGTTTTTAGGGTTCTTTCAGCTACTAAAAGCAATTTTTCCCGAAGCTCTAGGTCCATGCGTATGCGTTTTGCAGTCTAGCGGCCACATTTGTTTAAATAATCTTTTAAATAAACAATAATTGCTTGATGTTTAATGAAACCTATTGGGTTGTTTTTAGCGTAGTTTCAGCTACTAAAAGCAATTTTTCCCGACGCTCTAGGTCCATGCGTATGCGTTTTGCAGTCTAGCGGCCACATTTGTTTAAATAATCTTTTAAATAAACAATAATTGCTTGATGTTTAATGAAACCTATTGGGTTGTTTTTAGCGTAGTTTCAGCTACTAAAAGCAATTTTTCCCGACGCTCTAGGTCCATGCGTATGCATTTTGCAGTCTAGCGGCCACATTTGTTTAAATAATCTTTTATATAAACAATAATTGCTTGATGTTTAATGAAACGCATTGGGTTGTTTTTAGCGTAGTTTCAGCTACCAAAAGCAATTTTTCCCGAAGCTCTAGGTCCATGCGTATGCATTTTGCAGTCTAGCGGCCACATTTGTTTAAATAATCTTTTAAATAAACAATAATTGCTTGATGTTTAATGAAACCTCTTGGGTTGTTTTTAGCGTAGTTTCAGCTACTAAAAGCAATTTTTCCCGACGCTCTAGGTCCATGCGTATGCATTTTGCAGTCTAGCGGCCACATTTGTTTAAATAATCTTTTAAATAAACAATAATTGCTTGATGTTTAATGAAACGTATTGGGTTGTTTTTAGGGTAGTTTCAGCTACTATAAGCAATTTTTCCCGACGCTCTAGGTCCATGCGTATGCATTTTGCAGTCTAGCGGCCACATTTGTTTAAATAATCTTTTAAATAAACAATAATTGCTTGATGTTTAATGAAACCTATTGGGTTGTTTTTAGCGTAGTTTCAGCTACTAAAAGCAATTTTTCCCGACGCTCTAGGTCCATGCGTATGCATTTTGCAGTCTAGCGGCCACATTTGTTTAAATAATCTTTTAAATAAACAATAATTGCTTGATGTTTAATGAAACGTATTGGGTTGTTTTTAGGGTAGTTTCAGCTACTATAAGCAATTTTTCCCGACGCTCTAGGTCCATGCGTATGCATTTTGCAGTCTAGCGGCCACATTTGTTTATTATATTGTTAAATAAACAATCGTTGCTTGATGTTTAATGAAACTTATTGAGTTGTTTTTAGGGTAGTTTCAGGTAACAAAAGCAATTTTTCCCGACGCCCTAGGTCCATGCGTATGCATTTTGCCAGTCTAGCGGCCACACATTTGTTTTTTAATATATCTTTTAAATAAAATACATTAATTGCTTGATGTTTAATGAAACCTATTGGGTTGTTTTTAGGCGTAGTTTCAGCTACTAAAAGCAATCTTTTTCCGAAGACCTAGGTCCCATGCGTATGCATTTTTGCAGTCTAGCGGCCACATTTGTTTAAATAATCTTTTAAATAAACAATAAATTGCTTGATGTTTAATGCAAAACGTATTGGGTTGTGTTTTAGGGTAGTTTCAGCTACTATAAGCAATTTTTTCCCGACGCTCTAGGTCCATGCGTATGCATTTTGCAGTTCCAGCGGCCACATTTGTTTATGATATTGTTATATAATAAACAATCGTTGCTTGATGGTTTAATGAAACTTATTGAGTTGTTTTGTAGGGTTGTTTCAGCTACTATAAAGCAATTTTTCCCCGACGCCCTAGGTCCATGCGTATGCATTTTGCAGTCTAGCGGCCACATTTTGTTTAAATAATCTTTTAAGATAAACAATAAATTGCTTGATGTTTAATGAAACCTATTGGGTTGGTTTTTAGCGTAGTTTCAGCTACTAAAAGCAATTTTTCCCGCTCCGCTCCTAGGTCCATGCGTATGCGTTTTGCAGTCTAGCGGCCACATTTGTTTAAATAATCTTTTAAATATACAATAATTGCTTGATGTTTAATGAAACCTATTGGGTTGTTTTTTGAGTAGTTTCAGCTACTATAAGCAATTTTTCCCGACGCTCTAGGTCCATGCGTATGCACGTTTTGCAGTCTAGCGGCCACATTTGTTTAAATAATCTTTTAATAAAACAATAAATTGCTTGATGTTTAATGGAAACCTATTGGGTTGTTTTTAGCGTAGTTTCTCAAGCTTACTAAAAGCAATTTTTCCCGAAGACGCTAGGTCCATGCGTATGCATTTTGCAGTCTAGCGGCCACATTTGTTTTAAATAATCTTTTAAATAAACAATAATTGCTTGATGTTTAATGAAACGATATTGGGTTGTTTTTAGGGTAGTTTCAGCTACTATAAGCAATTTTTCCCGAAGCTCTAGGTCCATGCGTATGCATTTTGCAGTCTAGCGGCCACATTTGTTTATTATATTGTTAAATAAAAACAATCCGTTGCTTGATGTTTTAATGAAACTTATTGGGTTGTTTTTAGGGTTAGTTTCAGCTACTATAAGCAATTTTTCCCGACGCTCTAGGTCATTGCGTATGCATTTTGCAGTCTAAGCGGCCACATTTGTTTAAATAATCTTTTAAATACTAACAATAATTGCTTGATGTTTAATGAAACCTATTTGGGGTTGTTTTTAGCGTAGTTTTCAGCTACTAAAATCCCAATTTTTCCCGACGCTCTAGGTCCATGCGTATGCAATTTGCAGTCTAGCGGCCACATTTTGTGTTTTAAATAATATTTAAATAAACAATAATTGCTTGATGTTTAATGAAACCTCTTGTTTTTCGGGTTGTTTTTAGCGTAGTTTCAGCTACTATAAGCAATTTTTCCCGACGCTCTAGGTCCATGCCGTATGCACTTTTTTGCAGTCTAGCGGCCACATTTGTTTAAATAATCTTTTTATTAAAACAATAATTGCTTGATGTTTAATGAAACGTCATTTGGGTTGTTTTTTAGCGTAGTGTCAGCTACTAAAAGCAATTATTCCCGAAGCCCTAGGTCCATGCGTATGCATTTTGCAAATCTTGCGGCCACATTTGTTTATCTCTATTGTTAAATAAACAATCGTTGCTTGATGTTTAATGAATCCTATTGGGTTGTTTTTAGGATAGTTTCAGCTACCTAAAAGCAACTTTTTCCGAAGCTCTAGGTCCATGCGTATGCATTTTGACAGTCTAGCGGCCACATTTGTTTAAATAATCTTTTAAAATAAAACAATAATTGCTTGATGTTTAATGAAACCTGTATGGGTTGTTTTTAGCGTAGTCTCAGCTACTAAAAGCAATTTTTCCCGAGACTCTAGGTCCATGCGTTATGCATTTTGCAGTCCAGCGGCCACATTTGTTTATTATAATGTTTAAATAAATAATCGTGGCTTGATGTTTAATGAATCCTTTTAGGGTTGGTTTTTAGGGTAGTTTTAACTCGCTACTAAAAGCAATTTTTTTCCCGATGCTCTAGGACCATGCGTATCGTATCTGGCATAATGTCGGCCTTGATTTAATTTAATTAGTTTTTTTGTTATAAACAATAATCTTGTTCGTAGTATGACATTTTTTTATGATTCTAGTCCTCTGGAGATGATATTAATCCTTTTTAAAGGTATCTTCATGCAAACTATAATTGAATAACCAATTTTTTAAAATTCGGTCCCTGTACATTCTGCGCCTATGCATTTCCCGATGTGGCCGCTGGAAGTGGCCGCTAACTTCAGGTTCATGGCTTAAAATGTAGCTTAACATGTCTGCTTTTATTTGCTGCATGGTGATTTTGAAAATTCAAAATGGCGTACAGTGGGCATCACTAAAAATGAAGAAAATCAGGAAATAAAATTCTGGATCACGGCACCACCAGAATTCAGTAGCAACAAAAAAATCGGGATTGGGCTTAAAGTGTAGCTTAACATGTCTGCTTTTATTTGCTGCATGGTCATTTCGAAAATTCAAAATGGCGGACAATGGGCAACACTAAAAATGAAGAAAGTCAAGAAATAAGAGTGAAAGTTATACATCAATGTATGATAAAAGTTTCTACCAAGTTTCAAATTTTTTGGATGTGAAATGCGTGAATTATGCAAACTTTGGTGTACTGACTTTCTTCATTTTTAGTGTTGCCCATTGTCTGCCATTTTGAATGTTCAAAATCACCATGCAGCAAATAAAAGCAGACATGTTAAGCTACATTTTTAAGTCCAATCCCGATTTTTTTGGTGCTACTGAATTCTGGTGGTGCCGTGATCCAGAATTTTATTTCCTGACTTTCTTCATTTTTAGTGTTGCCCACTGTCCGCCATTTTGAATTTTCATAATCACCATGCAGCAAATAAAAGCAGACATGTTAAGCTACATTTTAAGCCCAATCCCCATTTTTTTTGTGCTATAGAATTCTGCTCGTACAAGTGATCCGGTTGACATGGCCCATATGTAATTTTTATTTCAGTTTGAGACTTCTACCTATGCATATTTTCGTGTTGTCTTCGTCTCTTGTATATGTCGGTCCCTGTTGCACTCATTGTTGATGTCGCAAGACGCATACATTTAGCGTACTGGGGTTGCATACATAAGGGGTAGTGGTGGGCTCCGCAGGGAGAGAGAAATGTCCCTCTTCCCGCACAAGGGACTTGTGCTCCTCGTTGCCTGGCATCCACGCTCATCGCACTCATGTGGGTTGCCATTCGACTTCTCCATCACTCCCTCCTTCTACCGCACAACCGTTGCGTACGCGTATTGTCTGTCCTTGTTTCTCCCGTTGCGATATCCCTTTTGAAAATACATAACCTCTCTATCAGCGCCCCACCGTCCCACCTTCCCTGACTTATCGATACCAACCCATATTTTCTAATTGAGCTAGAGAAGGGGTAATTTTTGGATCCGAAGTACGAACGTCAACGAACAATATGATACTCCAATTTTGGGTCCCATTGTGTTGTGTTGCGTTTTTTTTGTGTGTTTATTCAATTAACTTGCGTTTACGATTACTCTAACTTTAACAAAGTGCCAA
>JAQOWT010000342.1:0-22054 GCA_030407085.1 Trichopria drosophilae
AAATCAAGACGGGGATTTATGAAGGCCCAAGCAACACAGACCGATATTTTACCATTTAATTTGAGGCATAGAATTCTGCCCATTCAATTGAGTCCTAGGACAGTTCAGCGCGTGAAAATGGTCTCTCAAGGTGCTCAAACTAATGGTTTTAAGGTTAACCGTAGATTAATGAAAAGTTATTCGGAAGCAGACCGATTTGAAACATCAGTAGGAATCATGATGAAGGAAGAGAATGAACGTGAACCGCTATTGAGGTCACAGAGTGAAGAATCCCCAAGAACGCCTTATGTAATCGACACTCACTCAATTTCTTCACCTTATATGAATGCAATAATAAATGGCCAGTCGGAAGAGAATTCCATCGATATTTCTCGTCAAGTAAGATTTATATTTCTTACTATATTATTTAGATATGTGTTGAATGTAATGTTAAATTTCAACATTTCATATATGCTGATTATAGTCATCAAGTAGTTGTTAGAAAAGCCCTTATTGTGAAAATAATCTCCAAACTACGGGTACTGAAAATATTAATACTGCTATATCCCCGCATCGGTGTCTATACATATATATAAGCTTGATAAGGTCCAAATAGACCAAGTTTAATTTTCCACGAAGTCCGCAAAATGACCGATACATAGACGAGTTATATATTAAAAAATCGGGTCCGCGAAATGACCACAATACGTGGTCTATAAACTTGGTCATAAACTTGGTCTATTTGGACCTTATCAAGCTTAACTAGGCTGCATGCGCTGGGGGCTCTGCCCCCCCAGACCCCCCCCCCCCCGTAAAAACTATACTAACTCAACTCTACCAAACCGCGAACGGTCCGCAAAATGACCGATCTGTTTTAAAAAATGTCCGCAAAATGTCCATAATATGTACGTATATATATATATATATATATATATATATACAGGGTGTCCAAAAACTGAGTAACACTATTTCAGCTGTAGATTCTACACGAAATTTAAAGCAGAAAAGTCCTGTACTATTTTTTTCTATCTCTCATAGAATTTGAATGGCGAGCAATTATAGTTGACGAATCAGAGCGCGCGGCGGGCGTGACGCCAGGTACGGCGTGACCGGGCGCGCGCGGGGGCGCTATACTCGGGGCCCCGCCGCCCGCTTACGCGCTCGCCTTTAGGTTGCAAGTTGCAATCTGTATCAGCTGTTTTGCCGATCAGTGCATGCTCGTGATTCGCATCGTGTCGCTTTCGTGTATCCTTATCGCGTTTTTATTTTATTTGTCGGGCTGATTGAATATCATTAAATTCGAGTGTACGAATCCAAGAACACAGCTAACGACAAAAGCAGCTGTTTTGCCGCGTCGTTATCTTCTGAAAATTTCCATCGACGGGAATTCAGTGGTGATAGAACAATATGTGTAAAAAATTTTTTTGACCCATAAATCTCAGCGTGAAAAAATTTGCTTTTTCGAAAAAATGCTATTATCTTTTTCTAAATTAATTTAAAAATCAGAAAAAATTAGGGTGAACGTAAAAACATATTTTCTAAATAATTATGCACGGATTTTAAAAAATTCCATTCTTTTTAAAAAACATGTTTGGTAAAACAAATTTCTTACGATTTTGATTACATCGCCATTGAATTTCTTGTAAAATATCACTACAGAAATAATTTTTTAGGAATTTTTGAACGACTGCTGTCGTACTGTGTACATTTGAAATAAATAAAACAAACCTGTATAAAATCAATTTAATAATGTATTATTATTTACCATAGAATTACAATTACAAATTAAACTATAAACAAATATTTAATATTAATAATAACTTATAAAGTTAATATATTAACGTAATTTAAAACAACAAATAAATAAAATGAAATATAAAATAAATAATAAATTTAACAACATAAATATAATTTAAAAAAAAAAAGAAGAAGAAGAAATTAGAGCAATTACTCAAAATGACCACCGCCCATCTCGATGCACAGTTGAGCACGCCTTATTAAATTTGTCGTGGCTCGCTGCACCATTTCTGGTGATATTAATTGAACGACATCATTAATTTTCTCCTCCAATTCTTCTATCGAATTACTCGGTTGTCGGTAGACGATTTCCTTTATGTGTCCCCACAGAAAATAATCCAAAGGATTAAGATCTGGGGAACGTGCTGGCCAGTTAACGGGACCATGCCTACCGATCCAAGAACCAGGGAACTTCGTATTCAGCACATTCCGTGCTGCTCTTGAAGATTGCGCTGGGGCACCATCGTGCTGGAACCATAGTTCCCTTCGCTTTTGGAGTGCCATATCTTCCAATAATAATGGCAAATCATTGCTCAAGAAATTGGCATAAATTTCCCCATTTAATCTTGATGGGAGCTGGACTGGACCGATCTAGAATTTGAAAAAACCATTCAAGATATTAAATAATATACATTTCGCATACAGATAAGAGTAACGATGATAAAGATTATGTTAAAAATTACCAAAGAATTTTCTGTCATTCCGCACCAATAATTTTGTTACGTCCTACGTAACCTTCCAAATTTACAAATTACGGGAATCCCCGAAACCACATAGATAATACTATTATAACGCCCTCAAGTCCCATGAACTACAAACCCAAAAAAAAAAAATCCGATGGTAAACCAAACACCTTTTCCTTTCCAAGTCTCGGACAAAGTCAATCCCTGCATTACCTACAAATAAAAAATTAAACCAAATCCAAAAATTATACGCATCTGACAATTTTCCTTTTTTTTACTATTAAGAAATAAATAATTTTAAAATCTAAACAATTTCTTTATTCATTATTATTTAAAAACTGTTCCATGACCTAAATCAAAGAGAAACTTCAAAATGCTACGTTCTAAAAAAAGAACACGTATAAAAAGCCCACTGTCCTTCAACATTTCCCAAAAGCAATAAAAATCACATACATACACACATACATACAAGTCGACCACACCCAACGCTTACGTCAACTCTAAAAATAAGAAAAAGAAATAAATACCATCCGTTTTTATTATAAAAAGAACCAACAAATTCCAAGGCAGCTTAAACAAATATGGATTCCGTTTTTTGTTTAAAAAAATAGAAAATACCACCGTTAATATTCATAGAATCTATAAAAATAAATATACATAAATGAACGGAAAAGTAGAAAAATTGTTAATATAAAATTGCAAAAACGTTTTTACCCAATCAAATTTTTTTACATCAACAAATTTTAATTAACAAAATTTGTTACACCTTTTAATATTTTACAACAATCATTCTTTAAAAAAAAAACAATTGCTATATAAATCCTACAACTTCCGTTCATTTTTGTATAAACTACCGCTAAAAATAGTACTAAATTATATAACTGAAACCAGCAGATTTCAGAACAGCTTAGAATACAATTTGTTTAAAAAAATAGAGAACATCACCGTTCATATTTGTAAAACATGTAAATATACATAAATAAACGGAGAAAGTAGAAGATTCCTAATTTAAAATTGCAAAAATACATCTACAAAAAAATGTACAGTTTTACAGCAACAAATTTTAATTAACAAAATTGTTGCACTTTTTAGTATTTTACAAAATCATTTTTTTTTTTTATAACAATAGTTCTACAAATCCTACAACTTCCGTTCATTTTTGTATGAACTACAAAAATAATATCACGAAATTATTCAACAAAAAAAATTCAACAAAATTACTGTAAATAGCAACAATTGAAAATCGCCGGAAAATAGAAAAAATTTGTTCACGACTACTGTCGTAATAGGAAACCTCTCCCACTTATGAAAACCCGAAAATTTTCTTGGTGGGACATCTAGTATAAATACCGCCTCCAAATAATCAATCGCTCTCTTCGCTCTTCGCTCTTCGCTCTTCGCTCTTTGCTCTCTGCTCTCTGCCCTCTGTGCCCTCAGTGCTCTCGGTGCTCTGTGTTCTGCACTCCGTCCTTTTCCCCTTATCCATCTCTCGACATCCCATAGTCGTTCTAAGTGTTCGACATCCCATAGTCGTTCCGAGAGTTCGACATCCCAACTACCCTAACACCCTTTTCTTTCGAGGCAAAGGAAAAACAGATCCACAACGGAGGCTTCCATCCGGCACCTCGGGACAAATCATATCTGAAGGTCTTCAGTTAATCAGTTGTTCCCTCGTGGTTTTCGATTGAGGAACATCGTCGAATATTAATTGGCACCCCGTGGTCTTCATCCAAGATTTATCGTCGGATAAACAAAAGTGAGTATTCCTTCCTTAAAATTACCTTTTTTCCAAACCCTCCACATTCCTTCGCCCGTAAAGAGACGAAAGTTAGATTAGTACTTCAGCACTAATCTCCCTTGATTTTTTTTTATTATTATTTTGTTTTTTGAGACGACAGTGCTGAGTCTCCCGTCAATGTATATATATTTCTTCTTTCTATTTTTTTTTTTTTGACTACAAGGGAGGACAGCACCGTAGGGAACAACTTTTTTTTTATTTAGAGATTCAGGTCGCTCTTTTGCTAGCCCATGGCAGGCGAATAAGCGACACGAATCAGTAGGGAAATTAGGAACCCTCCGCGTTTTTTTTTTGTTGTACTTTCTATTTTTCTATTTTTTTTTGTTTTTGTTTTGTTCACAGACAAAACAGCACATTTTCCATGTCCTAAATCCCTTCCTTGAAATCACCGTTTCTGATAACTAAAGATTCAATTCTTTTCCTTTACAGTGGGACGAACTAAACCACGGACCTATTATAAAAATAAGAAACGAGCCCTTGAACGTGCCATCCGGGAAGCCGCCGCCGAATACCCCTCGTCCCCCAAAATAAATCTTCCAAAACCTCCACGTAAATTTCCTCAAATACAGGAATATATACCTACTGCACCTCCCCGAGATCCTACTCTAGATCCTCCTCTCCCGATTTCCCCCTTACCCTCACCAAGGGAATTATTCGCCCCCAAAAAAAAATTTAAATTAATAAACTGTAATTGCATTTGGTTTTCTTTTAAATAAATTCTATTTTAAAATCAAGTTCAGATTTTTGTGTTTGTTTTTCCTAGTCACTTCATTTTCAGCGCAGCAGCCCCGTTCACCTTTACCCGAAGTCGACCTTTTGGTCGACTCGCCCTTTCCACGACCATCCTGGGATACACGTAAGTATCACTAGTCTGGACGTAACAAATTGGTGACAGCGCTATTGAACGGAAAACTGCGCTGGAAAGGAACAAGAGTGGGAAATTTCTCAAACATAGTATTTATTTCATTAAAAAAAAAAAAATAGAATCTTCACTAATAATAATCGTGATAGCAAAAAAATTCCCACTCCTACCTCTCAAATTTGGCGGCGGCAACGAATATTAATTTTCCTTACGTTTCCATTTTCAAACTAAATTAAACTTAAATAATACACATAAATACTACATATTTAATACATTATACTAACATATTTCTAGTGACACCGATCGAGAGCCAACCTATATTACAAATAATTGAACGCTACAGGATCCAAAAACAGATACTCGAGAATCTGGAACAAAAACCCATAAGACACCAGAAACAACTAAATAAAATTCAAAAGGGAAATCGTCGGCTACAAAAATTAATTAAAATTATTAGAGCAAAAATAGAAAACGTTCCAATAAAGGAACATATAAAAATAACAAAAAAATCGAACAACCACGTAGAAATTATTGTAATAGATTAATTGTTGTAATACATATGTACATTATTAAGCAATAAAATATAGTTTTAAATTCCATCATACGTGTACACCTTCTTTAAAAAAAAAAAAACCCTCACTAGTCATAGTCATAAATTTATATATATACATGCAGATAAAACCGTAATATTACAAAAATATATATATTTTACAGATTTAATTAAAAGTAAAATTCTTACTAATCTCGAGTAATCATAAACCTTTTAGTTTCTAAAAATTATTATGTAAAAAATCAATACTACTCTCTTCATAAATGTCAGAAAATAGAGTTACAAGAAGAACT
This sequence comes from Trichopria drosophilae, assembly GCA_030407085.1. NCBI lineage: Eukaryota > Metazoa > Arthropoda > Insecta > Hymenoptera > Diapriidae > Trichopria > Trichopria drosophilae. Next base: position 5,963 of record JAQOWT010000342.1, read on the forward strand.
ACTCAACATTTAAGTGAAGAGGACAAACGTGAAATTTTAGGAACAGGTTTAGTAACCGATAGGAAACAAAGACCCAAAAAACAAGTAATCCCAGAAATAACCTTGGAAGATTCAAACGAAGAAACTCTAGACACACTAAATACCGAACTAAGAGAAAGTCTCAAACCAACAATCTCGGAAATAATCTCCTTAAACGACGACCACTCGGAAGAAAATATTAACAAAGAGGAACATATTATACAACCCAACGAACAAGCGGAAATAGAACAAACCGAGGAACCTAACTTTATAAAACAAAGCAACGAAACAGAAAACAAGGAAGAAATAGATCAACATACTGCTGACATAGAAAACGCTGTAGCATCTCAAGAACTAAAAACTGAAATTTTAACACAAAGAATTAACGAGGTAGTAGAAGAATTTCATAATCTCACAGAGGAATACAACAAACAAGAGAAAACTCCGGAAAAGATTACTAGTCAAGTCGAAAAAATTAGATCGTGGTATACAAAGCACATACCACTGTTTAAGTCTAGCACACCATTGAATACCAATAAAATTAAAGAAAACTCATCATTCCAAAAAAATACTTCTGAGAATTCGGACAGTGACGAAGAAGCCTATAAAACAATAAATAACAGCAGCATTCACCATACTACAGGAAAAGAACATAAAAGTAGCAGCAACCGATATAATCCCAACAACATAGATCAAGAATACGACGAAAACATGGCTAATAATCAAGACAGGTTGACTCTAAACCACGCAATTGAAAACGTACCGAGATTCGATGGTGACCCAAAAACATTTTACGCATTTGTCGACGGATGTGAAGAAGCACTACACATGTTACCTAATTCAGAACTGGACCTAGTAAAACTAATAAAAAGTAGGTTAAGAGGCGAAGCTCGTCGAGCAATAAAAAACGAAGAATTCCAAACAATAAACCAGCTTTTACGAAGTTTACGAGAAATATATGCCCCAGCAAATTCAGTGACTGAAGCAAGACAAGAATTAATAGGGGTACATCAATTAGACTTTGAAAATATTGTCGCTTATGCAAATCGAGTCCGAGAAGCAGGAGACAGAATAATAGAAACGTATAAATGAAAACGGACAAACCACAAACGAGGAAAGAGAAAGGACAAATGCAGAAGTACTAGAAGTATTTTTAAACGGATTAAAACCCGAAATTGAAATAAGATTAGCAAACGCAGAAATGGAAAATTTAGCAGCAGCAGTACAAAAAGCCTTGCAAATAGAGAAGCGATTAAAACTAACCAACAATATTAGAGGACTCAACCACGATGAACAAAAACAAGAAGAAAAACTAAGAACACACAAAATTAAAGTAATAAACACGGAGAAACAATGCCAAATCTGCAAGAAAAACGGACATGAAGCTGACACATGCTACTACAGAAACCACAATCAAACACAAAATCGAAATAATTTTCAAAATCACAGAATGCTTCAAAACTATGAAAACAGAACACCTGTATACAACCAACAAAATTCTAGAAATTACCAGCCACATGGTTATCGAAATAACCAAACAAACTTTCAAAATAATCACCGGTATAGTAATCAACCATGGGGATATCAAAACTTCCAAAACAACTACCAAACACGACAAACCAACACAAACTTTAAACCCAATCAAGACAACCAATTTATGAACAGAAAACCTAATCCAAAATTAGAACAATGCACATATTGCAAAAACATAGGACACTCTTGGAAAGACTGTAGGAAATTAAAGTTCAAAGAAGAAATGCGAGCGGAGATACTACAGGAATTAGCGAAAACCCAGAATACAATGAGACATCCGGGAAACGAGAACGGTCTCCCCAGAACTGGCGCGCGGAGAGAGACTACAAATCAGCGCCAAATCAACCTCACGAGAACAACAGACACAAGGAAATCAGAACAATAAACTTAAGTAAAAATGATGCTCCAATAATTAAAGTAAACTCCAAAGACTTATACACAGAGGTCCAACTAATGGTAGACACTGGCGCAAGTGTAAATATCATCAAGGAAGAAAACATAAAAGGGGAAACATTAATAGATGAATCCGACATTATTGACTTAAAAGGTATTACCGAAGAACCTGTAACAACAATGGGCGTAGTAAAATTAAATATACTGGGACAACTAACAGAATTTCATGTTGTCAGAAACAATTTTCCTATAGACTCTGAAGCTATTTTAGGCTCTGAATTCTTTCGCAATAACCAAGCAACTATTAATTATAAAAAGAATTATATCGAATGGAAAAACAAAAAAATATACTTTCATGAAGAAAAAAATGACAATCCCAGCAAGATCAATATCCACTTTTTACATAAATATTGAAAATAAAGAAATTGAATATGGATACGTACCACGCATCGAAACATCAGAAGGCATATACCTAGGCGAAGCTATAGTTAAAAACAACAATGGACGAGGCTACCTTCAAATTTACAATACAACTAACGAAGAAACAGAAATAAAAATTCCCACTCTAACAATTGATGAAATCGGAAAAGATTTTGAAATCGCCAACCCCAAAGATCAAACCCACAACAAAGATTCTGCAAGCAGCTCAAGAAATAAGTATCAATATCACCACAAAAATACCGATAAAAATAAACACCGCTATAAAAAAACAGATGATCACCACAATGAATATGAAAATACAAATGAATATGAAAATACAAATGAATATGAAAATACAAATGAATATGAAAATACAAATGAATATGAAAATACAAATGAATATGAAAATACAAATGAATATGAAAATACAAATGAATATGAAAATACAAATGAATATGAAAATACAAATGAATATGAAAATACAAACGAATATGAAAACACAAATGAATATGAAAATACAAATGAATACAAAAAAACAAACGAATATGAAAATACAAATGAATACGAAAATACAAATGAATACGAAAATATAAATGAAAACAAAAATACAAATGAAAACGAAAATACAAATGAATATGAAAATGAAGATGAAAAAACAAATGAAGACGAAGATACAAAAGAATATAAAAAAACAAATGAACACAAGAAAACAAATGAAGACGAAAATACAAATGAATATGAAAATACAAATGAAAACGAAAATACAAATGAATATAAAAAAACAAATGAACACAAGAAAACAAATGAAGACGAAAATACAAATGAATATGAAAATAAAAATGAAGACGAAAATACAAATGAATATGAAAATAAAAATGAAAATGAAAAATACGAAGAAGAAATAATAAAACTAATACTAAAACAATGTCCTAGATCAAAAAATTCCTCAATTCAGGAAGATCAAGACTTCTATAATACAAATTTGAGACTATTAATCTTAAACAAAGGAAAAAATAAAAATATACAAGATCAAGATAAATCCTCTGAATCTAGTAAAAATAAACTAAATCATGATTTATGCTCTGAATCTGTTAAAATTGAACGAAATCAATCCAATGGTGAAAAATCAAACAAAAAACGAAAGGATAAAATATCTCAAACTATACATACGGAAAATGATCAAGAACAATACCATGACATAATTAATGTAATGCAAAAACTGAGAGATCGAAAACACATTAGATATAAAGAATTTTTAACATATAACGAATACCAGAAAAACAGAGAGAAATATATAATAAAACCAAAAACAGGAATATATCATATGATTCAAGAAACAAAACGCGCCAAACAAGTTAAGGAATTACTACGTACACAACATCTAAACCAAGAAGAGAAAAAAAGTATAGACAACATTATAAACAAACACGCCGACATCTTCCATTTACCCGATGAACCGCTTAGTTATACGCAATTAATAAAACATAGAATAATCACGACAGATGAAATTCCTATAAATACAAAGCAATATAGATTTCCTCCAATACATAAGGAAGAAATTAACAAACAAATAGAAGAGCAATTAAGCAACGGGATAATTAAACCATCGATATCACCATATAACACGCCACTATGGATAGTACCCAAAAAAGCAGATTCGCAAGGAAATAAACGGTGGAGAATGGTTTTAGATTTTAGAAAATTAAATGAAAAATCAATAGGCGATTCATACCCTATACCTAACATTGTAGATATCCTAGATCAACTAGGAGGTGCCAAATATTTTTCTGTATTCGATCTAGCATCAGGATTTTTACAAATTAAAATGGACGAACAAGATGCACAAAAGACGGCTTTTTCCACACCACATGGACACTACGAATTTGACAGAATGCCATTCGGTTTAAAAAACGCCCCTGCTACATTCCAACGTTTAATGGACATAGTATTATCAGGACTCCAAGGAAACGAACTCTTTGTGTACCTCGATGATATAGTCATATATGCCTCCTCTCTACACGAACATGAAGTAAAATGCGAAAAATTAATGATCAGACTAAAAGATGCAAACCTCAAACTACAACCTGACAAATGCGAATTTTTAAGAAAAGAAGTTTGCTATTTAGGTCATATAATCAGCGAAGAAGGTTTAAAACCAGACCCTAATAAAATAAACGCCGTTCAAAAATTCCCAATTCCCAAAAATCAGAAAAATATCAGACAATTCCTTGGACTTGCTGGATATTATAGAAGATTCATTGAAAATTTTTCCAAAATTGCAAAACCATTATCAAATCTACTAAAAAACAACACCCCTTTTATTTGGGGCAAAGAAGAAAACGATGCCTTCAACACGTTACGCGAAAAATTATGTAATGCACCCATACTACAATACCCAAATTTTGACGAACCCTTTCTAATCACAACCGACGCATCCGGATACGCAATAGGCGCAATACTTTCCCAAGGAGAAATTGGCAAAGATAGACCAATCTCGTATACATCACGAGTATTAAATGAACATGAAAAAAAATATGAAACATACGACAAAGAAGCTTTAGCAATTTACTACGCAATACAGCATTATAGACCTTACATTTACGGGAGACATTTTACAATATTAACAGATCATAAACCGCTCAAATCATTCAGAACAAAAAAAGATCCGAACTCAAAAGTAGCTAAATGGATGTACAACCTTCTTGAATATGATTTCGATGTTGAATACAAAGCCGGAAAATTGAACGTAAATGCAGACGCACTCTCTAGAAACCCGGTAGAAATATTAAAAATCGAAGAAACAAAACAAAGGCAATACCCCAGTAACATAATAACTAGAATGATGGATAAAATGGGATGGAATGGATCTGGAATAGGGAAATATAGTCAAGGAATAAAAGAACCAATTAAATTAAAAGCACAAACAGATAAAAGAGGTTTAGGATATAGAGGAAATGGCAATTACTGGAACGAGATTCAAAACGAACAAATTTCAAAACCCATAAAATTCGTCAAAAGTAAAGAAACACTAAATAAACAGAGAAATCACAAACCATTATTATTACACAACCCTATATACAACATTAAAATACCTCAAAACATTGGAAGCAAAATGAACTATAAAGGTCCACGATACAACTTACCAGTAACAATACGATTCTGCACCAAATGCTATACACTTAATCATACAAACGATGAATGTCTTCCAAACGACATAGAAAACACAGAATATAACATTACATCAGAAAGATCAAAGATTAAAACACTCAAGTTACCTTCAAAAACCAACCAAATGATGCTTACCACACAAATACATGAAGAGCCCACCCTAAGAAGAAGTTCGCGAAATACAAAACAGCCAGAAAGATTGCAAATAAATAATGAGAAACGTAAAATACGAACAAAGAAATCTGAAAACCCCAAAAGAGGCCGACCTTCAAAACGAATCCAAGAAAACCCACGAACATATTTTCATACACTGAATAATGACGACGTCACTCCACAAACAGAAAATGAAAATTATGAAAGATATTCAAGTGAAGAAGACACATTTATCAATTCGGATGAAGAAAGCGAAGAAGACCCCGATATAGACGAAAATGATGATACCGAAAGTAACAAACAAAGCACCAACAGAAACATAATAGAAATAAAAAACCATTTATATATGCAAAAAGATAATATAGTTTACTTCATAACTACATCAGGACAACCCTGCGATAACGGAGCATTAACATTGAAAAGTAGAAACGAATTACCCAAGTTTGAAAACATTAAATTAAACAAAATTTCAGTAGTGAAGATAAAGAATAAATATAATTTTGCGCTACCAATAACTACAGATGTAGGAGAAAGCCAAATAACAATACTTGAAAATATAAAAACACTCGTTAAGTCACTAAAACAGGAAGTAAATAAGCTACAAATTAAAACACTCAGTATTTCAAAATCTAGCGAAATAGCTGGCATAGAATGGATAGACGTAAAACAAATATTAGAACAACAATTCAAACTTTCAAATACAAAAATAATAATATGTAATGGAAAAATAAAATATGTAAATAAAATAGATAGAGAAGAAATAATGAAAGAATTGCATTCAACACCAATAGGAGGACATAAAGGAATAAACAAAACTCTAAAAAGGATAAAACAAAATTATTATTGGGAAAACATGAAATCAGACATCGAAAAATTTATTCAAACTTGCAAATCTTGTCAATTAAAGAAACTAACACGATGCAAAACTAAACAACCAATGATAATATCAGATACACCCAAACAAGCACTTGAAAAAATAGCAATGGACATTGTAATCCCAAATAACAAAACAGAAGAAGGCTACGAAAATATATTAACAATACAGGACAATCTTACAAAATACTTGATAGCAATACCTTTAAAAAAAGCAACAGCTTCAGACATAGCAGAAGCTTTAGTAAGAAGATTTATATGCGTATTTGGAACCCCAAAAACTATATTAACAGACCAAGGCAAAAATTTTCTAAGTAAAATAATGAAAAAAATGGCGAAATTATTTAACATAAAACAAATAAAAACCACAGCATTTCACCCACAATCGAATGGATCCTTAGAACGATCGCACCATGTAATAAAAGAATATATAAAACATTTTTCGGAAAAACATACAGACTGGGATAAATGGCTAGAACTAGCGACATTTTCATATAATACTAGCGTTCACGAAGGCACGAAATACACCCCTTTTGAATTAATGTTCGGTAGGATAGCAAAATTACCATCATCCAAACCAGTAAATGACAGTGACCCCCTCACTTATAGTGATTATGTACACAGCTTAGCCTCGAAATTATACGATATTCAAAAATATGCGGAACAAAATCTAAAAACAGCCAAATTAAAATCAAAACAATATTACGATAAACACATAAACCCAATAACATTAAAAATAGGAGACGCAGTTTTCTTACAAAAAAACCATAAAACCAGTAAATTCGATGACGAATACCAGGGCCCCTTTGAAATATTACAAACCTACGAAAATGGAAACGTAAGAATAAAAATAAAAAACGATGAAAAAATTGTCCACTCAAATAGGTTAAAATACTCAAAAATTCCAATCAATTGAAACGGTGATATCCTTTATCCTATTCCCAATAGTAAATAAATTCTATGATATCATAATACATTACTAGTAAAAAAAAAAAAAGAAAAAGAAAAGCAAATGTTACAGGCATCTCTTGGATAAAAGAAAATCGGAATTAAGAACAATCTGTCTATTACAAAAATAAGGAAACATGAGATATATAATTCTGATACTGACAATAATCGCCACGCAAACATCAGCGTTCATAGCATTCGATTGCGGTGGAAGAACTTCTAATATATCAGCAATATCCCTGCTAGATATCCAAGAATGTGATATACCAAGGACTCGAATAAATGCAGAAAAAATTCATGCTCAGTTACTACAAATTAAATAATATGAAGAAATAGAAGTAAAACAATGTAAAATAGAAATAACCAGAGAAATAAACTTTTGTGGCATGCACTCGCACAACTCAGCTGTATTGAATGGATTAGCAAATTACATTCTCGAAGTTCCTAGAGAAGAATGCGATTTAATACATAGAACAGGAACAACAAGAATAGTCAGCAACGCAATTATAGATGGAATAAAAGAGAATCGTATCCAATCACACAGTCTAACATTAGCAGGAAGAATAGATGCAGATGGTTCATGCAAAGGAGTAGAATATGCAGATTCATTTGGATCTTGGAGTAACGTGGTTGTCCAAGGAATAGTAAAAATCTTAATTCAAAAATACAAAGCCAGAATCAACCTCAACGAGAATAAAATATTCCTAAGATCTGGAATTTCATATCGAGCAACAGATAAAAGCTGCCTAGACTTAGAAGGAGGAAGCACATACTGGGAAACCCTACCAAAAGATTTCTGTGGACACAATGAATATGACATTCTATTCGAAGGTCCCATAGACAAAATATTTAACGAAGACAAAACAGTAATATACTCACTAACAACTAATGAAATCACATTCGCACTAGCAAGAAAAGGAAGAAAAGCCGTATGTGGCTACGAAATTTCATTAACAGAACACCCTAAACTGGTAATACTAGAAGCAAAAAACGGCGAAGGCTTTAAGAAAAAGGCTCTGAAAACAATAAACCTAGACATTTTTACCTACGTAAACTCCAAATTTGTATACATTGAAAAACACTTGAGATATCAAATCAAACAATTGTATTTCGATGTCTTATCACAAAGATGTGCATTAGAAAAACAAGTATTAAAAAACTCTCTATCACTAGCAACCCAAGCACCCGACGAATTCGCATATAACATCATGAAAGGACCAGGTTATATGGCAGTAGCGGCAGGAGAAGTCGCATACATTTTAAAATGCATTCCCGTCGAAGTCAGCATAAGAAAAACAAACGAGTGCTATTCGCATCTACCAGTCAAATATCAAGATAAAGAATTATTTATGACACCAAAAACACGCATATTAGTAAAAAAAGGATCACAAATAAATTGCAATAGTATCATTCCGCCTATGTACTCAGTGAACAATGCATGGTACAAACTATTACCTAACCCAGTCGAAGCAAAAAAACCTGAACAACTAAAACCCCTAACCAAACAGACATGGACATATACCAACCCAGAAAGCTTAGCCATCAATGGAATTTACAGCCAAGAAGATATTAGAAAATTAAAGGAACACATCATGTTCCCAGCAGAAAAACCAGCAGTATTAAACACAGTTGCAAGAGGAATGACAGGACAAACTACAAACTACCAGGGTACATCAATAACTAATTTATTAGACGAAACAACATTCGCAAAAATTCTACAATCCGCAGGAGAAAAAATTTGGAGAAATTTTATGCTTTTCGGAACAACAACAGCCGGCATAATGGGATTAATAATTATAATTAAAATAATAAAAGCAATAATAGACACCGTAGTCCATGGATATGCCCTACATTCAGCATACGGTTGGTCAATTTATTTAATTGGAGCAATATGGGACTCTATAACAAATCTACTGTTACATCTATCAAAGAAAAATAATAATGATAATAATAATAAATATTACCAAGCTGTACCAGAATTAGAATTACAAGAACTACAAATCACACCACCAAATACAACGCAATCGGAAGTTCACGCAGAACCATCAGCACCCAAAGAACTAGATATTCGACAAACGAACAAACAAATATACCCTAATCTACAAAATAGCCACACAGAACCTCAACGAAATAAAGATCAGTCCACAAAATTTCACAGAAAAGAAAGCCTTCGCATTAAAAAAATAATAATAATAATAAGAAACGTTTATCTCAGAATCACGAATAAATTACCATTTTTCTCCCTAACAGGAAACTACCAAGAAATCAGCACTAAAAATGGATACGAAAATCATTGCAATAATAATAACGCTAATACTCCCATGTATTTTAACCGCCGACGAAGAAATAAAAGTCAAAAGTTGTAAAATTTGGGATAAGCAAACAAGACGGGCATGCGACCAACCAGGAAAACGGTTCGGGTTTATTAGACTGGAAGATATAAAAATAACAACAGAAGAATGTAAAAAAGCACACAAAACCGGAAAACTCACAGTATATAACAAAGAAATTAAAGACCTTAAAATAAACATAAAAAAGAAAGCATATACAATTACACAAGGAACGTGTAATACTAATAGGTCACTTGATAGAACAGCTACACACGAACTTCACATCACATTGAGAGAATACGTGGCTACACTACAGGAAAATATAATAATATTAAGCACAGGGACTATATGCGCCGCAAAATACGGAGAGTGCCAGGATTCTCAAACTACATTCTGGGACGCAACACGATTCACAACAACAACAACAACAACAACAACAACAACAACAACAACAACAACAACAAAAACAACTACAACAACAATAACTACTACCACAGCAACTCCGATAGTATTTACCGTATCAACAACACCAACATCAATATTTAAAAACACTATAATGCCTAAAAACGCGCAAGTAAATCACACCATTTCAAAACCTGATTATCTAGATTCACTCAAAAACAATTACCAAATCGAAGCGATAACAATCATCGTTTACAGCTTAGGAGCCACGTTAATATTAACAATACTAGGAGTAAAAATATACCTCATGAAGAAAAAACAGAAGAATACCTCAATTAAATATAGTACAGTCGAAGTAATAACGGACAATAGAACAAATAAATCAAACCAAATGGAATTATCAGAAAATACAGATAATCAAGACGAAGAAATAAAACAGACATATGAACCGATGTTCGCACATCTTGAACAGAAAAAAACTGTTACACTCAATCTGGAAGACGAGGAAAATATCTCCACATACGACAAACCTAAACCATTTCAAACAGACAAAAGATAAACACCAAACATGAAGAAAATTAGAATCTAATAGCAGTTATCTCCCAGCATCGCCCATCATCATTTAAAACAATATACAGCTTATCCGAATACGATGGTTGCTACAATTCTACTGCCAGACTAGAAGAAGAATTCAGATATATGAAAGTACCAACATCAAGCAAAAGCCCAGCTGAAGAAGAAAATGGAACTAGAGACCAGACACTAACAAAATGTACAACTTCTCCTTTTTCATAAATATAAACATTTATAACACAAAAAATTTTTCATATTATTTTTGTTCTTTCTAAATATACCCATTAGATTTTAAGCGTTGCGCAGAGCCAATAAAGGTCAAAATTACCTTACTTAAGTAAATTAATTTACTTAAAGGTAGTGCGCATATTCGTTAACTGATACGACGGAGAATAAATCTTTGTCATACCAAGAAACGAACTAAATCCGCAACAATTATTTTTAATTCTTTTTGCCCAAATTAAAAGAAGAACACACTAACCTTTGAGCATGTAATATCCAAAAAGTATCCATATAATATCCAATTTAATTAATCCACTTATTAACAACACCACGCACTGAACACTAATATATCCGACTCGCTCAAAATCCACGCACGAACTAACAGAATCCAGCCAAGGAAAAATCACATCTGGAAAATATCCTGCATTCCACGTAACGACCTTTTTTTATTACACCCGCAAGAAGTGCAGAGGAACATGAAAACTTTCACATTCAATGAAAACTCAAAACTCTCCACAATCCGAAATAATATTCATTTCATAATACAACACATTCAATTTTTTCAATCATAATACAGCTTATTGAATACAACTTTTACACTATTAAATTTTTCAATCAAAAACCGATATACTGAATACAACATTTATTTTTGAATTAAATACAATATTTACGAAAATCTTTATAACCAAATATCGCCGAATCATCAATCCTGTATGAAATTGTTGTAAACACTAGAAACGTTAATATACTCACGCAAATGTTCAAGTATTTATTAGAAAAAAAAATCTTTGTAACTTCATCAATCCTGTATGAATTATTGTATACACTGGAAATACTAATATACTCACGAAAATGTTCAGTATTTATTAGAGGAAAATTTTTGTAACCAAATATCGCCGAATCATCAATCCAGTATGAATTATTGTAAACATTAGAAACACTAATATACTCATGCAAATGTTCAAGCATTTATTAAACGAAAATCTTTGTAACCAAATATTGGCGAATCATCAATCCTGTATGAATTATTGTAATCACTCGAAATGTTAATAGACTCACGAAAATTTCAATGCAAATATTGGCGAATCATCAATCCTGTATGAATTATTGTAATCACTCGAAATGTTAATAGACTCACGAAAATTTCAATGCAAATATTGGCGAATCTTCAGGATAGTACAAATTATTATGAAACAAAAAAAATTGTTGCAATAAAAACAAATGTTATAATACTTGCGCATCCTCCGATCAAACACAAAAATATGTAAATTGCGAACACTCTTATTATAATTACGAAAATGTTCACTCGAATACCTCGCAAGCCCTCAAATGTAAAAACAGCGAATTCCGGGCTACATCAAATATTAAAAAAATTCATAGTAGATAAATACACCGCACATAACATAAATCAATTTTTTACTATTTGTAAGCGTTTAAGCAACCAAACCTGTTCTAGTACCAACTTCCGCTGTTGCATTAGGGACGTAAAGACAAACTTTTATTACAACTAGAAAATTGCTACTACCTGCGCCGCCCTTTTCTTTACTCTGTAAAAGAACTTTCGAAAGACATATGCAATACATATATATGCGAACATATACAAGCGAAATAAAAAACGGAATCCAAGAATGATTTGAGTTGCCCAAAAAAAAAAAATGAGACAATTGATAAATAGCCACAAAGTCAGCGGACCGACTTTTGACTAAGAGGGGGGGTGTTACGTCCTACGTAACCTTCCAAATTTACAAATTACGGGAATCCCCGAAACCACATAGAAAATACTATTATAGCGCCCTCAAGTCCCATGAACTACAAACCCAAAAAAAAAAATCCGATGGTAAACCAAACACCTTTTCCTTTCCAAGTCTCGGACAAAGTCAATCCCTGCATTACCTACAAATAAAAAATTAAACCAAATCCAAAAATTATACGCATCTGACAATTTTCCTTTTTTTTACTATTAAGAAATAAATAATTTTAAAATCTAAACAATTTCTTTATTCATTATTATTTAAAAACTGTTCCATGACCTAAATCAAAGAGAAACTTCAAAATGCTACGTTCTAAAAAAAGAACACGTATAAAAAGCCCACTGTCCTTCGACATTTCCCAAAAGCAATAAAAATCACATACATACACACATACATACAAGTCGACCACACCCAACGCTTACGTCAACTCTAAAAATAAGAAAAAGAAATAAATACCATCCGTTTTTATTATAAAAAGAACCAACAAATTCCAAGGCAGCTTAAACAAATATGGATTCCGTTTTTTGTTTAAAAAAATAGAAAATACCACCGTTAATATTCATAGAATCTATAAAAATAAATATACATAAATGAACGGAAAAGTAGAAAAATTGTTAATATAAAATTGCAAAAACGTTTTTACCCAATCAAATTTTTTTACATCAACAAATTTTAATTAACAAAATTTGTTACACCTTTTAATATTTTACAACAATCATTCTTAAAAAAAAAAACAATTGCTATATAAATCCTACAACTTCCGTTCATTTTTGTATAAACTACCGCTAAAAATAGTACTAAATTATATAACTGAAACCAGCAGATTTCAGAACAGCTTAGAATACAATTTGTTTAAAAAAATAGAGAACATCACCGTTCATATTTGTAAAACATGTAAATATACATAAATAAACGGAGAAAGTAGAAGATTCCTAATTTAAAATTGCAAAAATACATCTACAAAAAAATGTACAGTTTTACAGCAACAAATTTTAATTAACAAAATTGTTGCACTTTTTAGTATTTTACAAAATCATTTTTTTTTTTTATAACAATAGTTCTACAAATCCTACAACTTCCGTTCATTTTTGTATGAACTACAAAAATAATATCACGAAATTATTCAACAAAAAAAATTCAACAAAATTACTGTAAATAGCAACAATTGAAAATCGCCGGAAAATAGAAAAAATTTGTTCACGACTACTGTCGTAATAGGAAACCTCTCCCACTTATGAAAACCCGAAAATTTTCTTGGTGGGACATCTAGTATAAATACCGCCTCCAAATAATCAATCGCTCTCTTCGCTCTTTGCTCTCTGCTCTCTGCCCTCTGTGCCCTCAGTGCTCTCGGTGCTCTGTATTCTGCACTCCGTCCTTTTCCCCTTATCCATCTCTCGACATCCCATAGTCGTTCTAAGTGTTCGACATCCCATAGTCGTTCCGAGAGTTCGACATCCCAACTACCCTAACACCCTTTTCTTTCGAGGCAAAGGAAAAACAGATCTACAACGGAGGCTTCCATCCGGCACCTCGGGACAAATCATATCTGAAGGTCTTCAGTTAATCAGTTGTTCCCTCGTGGTTTTCGATTGAGGAACATCGTCGAATATTAATTGGCACCCCGTGGTCTTCATCCAAGATTTATCGTCGGATAAACAAAAGTGAGTATTCCTTCCTTAAAATTACCTTTTTTCCAAACCCTCCACATTCCTTCGCCCGTAAAGAGACGAAAGTTAGATTAGTACTTCAGCACTAATCTCCCTTGATTTTTTTATTATTATTTTGTTTTTTGAGACGACAGTGCTGAGTCTCCCGTCAATATATATATATTTCTTCTTTCTATTTTTTTTTTTTGACTACAAGGGAGGACAGCACCGTAGGGAACAACTTTTTTTTTATTTAGAGATTCAGGTCGCTCTTTTGCTAGCCCATGGCAGGCGAATAAGCGACACGAATCAGTAGGGAAATTAGGAACCCTCCGCGTTTTTTTTTTGTTGTACTTTCTATTTTTCTATTTTTTTTTGTTTTTGTTTTGTTCACAGACAAAACAGCACATTTTCCATGTCCTAAATCCCTTCCTTGAAATCACCGTTTCTGATAACTAAAGATTCAATTCTTTTCCTTTACAGTGGGACGAACTAAACCACGGACCTATTATAAAAATAAGAAACGAGCCCTTGAACGTGCCATCCGGAAGCCGCCGCCGAATACCCCTCGTCCCCCAAAATAAATCTTCCAAAACCTCCACGTAAATTTCCTCAAATACAGGAATATATACCTACTGCACCTCCCCGAGATCCTACTCTAGATCCTCCTCTCCCGACTTCCCCCTTACCCTCACCAAGGGAATTATTCGCCCCCAAAAAAAATTTAAATTAATAAACTGTAATTGCATTTGGTTTTCTTTTAAATAAATTCTATTTTAAAATCAAGTTCAGATTTTTGTGTTTGTTTTTCCTAGTCACTTCATTTTCAGCGCAGCAGCCCCGTTCACCTTTACCCGAAGTCGACCTTTTGGTCGACTCGCCCTTTCCACGACCATCCTGGGATACACGTAAGTATCACTAGTCTGGACGTAACAATATCATTACAATCGGGCTGCTTCTCTGGATCATGTCTTATAATAAGCGGATCCGACTCTGCCCATGTACTGAAAGTGCGTAAGACATCGACCACGTAGTTTGGACAGTGCTGCTTGGTGATGATGAACACCGCATCTCAATGATCGACGATAAGAGGGAAAACGGATGTGTACAACTTACACAACGTAGAAGGTCTCTATTATCCGAACCCAAATACTGTTGCGTTTTCATCTATAGTTGCGTTTTTAAAAAAAAGTGCGCGTCAAATGTATTATAAAATATCGATGTATATCGTTATTTATAGCGAAGCGATCTGGCAATAGATCTAAAGCTTATCCAATTAAAAAAAATATATTATAATATCTAATATGGAGGAAAAGAACTTCCCGTAAGATGGACAAAGGTAAAACTACAATCTATGCCTAGACTGATACACTGTGGACTGGACAGGATATTTGGAACATACAAACGCCTTGGTAAACTTCTGAATCAAGGTAAACGGAGACGTGTCAAGGTGATATTAAATAGCCATTGTACACGCAACAAGGCTACTTAATAAACAAAACAAATAGTCGAGAAGTACAAAGTAACTATAAGTAATGACAAAACTTCGACTCAACAACATCAATTGGCACAATTAAGTACAGAATTGAATGACCGGATAGCTAAAGGGCAGAAACCCAAAAAACTAGTTCAAGCCCATAATCTTATCATTTATTACCA
>JAQOWT010000343.1:0-21900 GCA_030407085.1 Trichopria drosophilae
TCCTGACTCGATCGACAAAAGGGAACTTACACTCAATAGTTTACTATTTGCGACGTTAATGCGATGGATTTTTGCAAATCATTTATTTCTTGAGCGAAATATTAACCCTTGCGAATGTTTAATTAGCGTCATCTTTAGCCTGGTCTTGACGTAATTCCTTAAAGGAAAGCTTGGTATCAATTTCGCATGTCTACGCGTGATTCGTGACTTAATTGAATGAACCATATATATCCATGCTAAAATATATTCGATTCTTGTCACGGCGGAACATTTGGTTGATCAATTGAATCAACAATAGAATCATGCGAAATGGAATTGCACCACGTTTGAAGTACCCTGCCTTTCCTCATTTTGCAAAGTCAAACCGAACGTTTTTTTGTAAGCGCCGGAACCCTAGAATGTATTGGAGGGAAGCCTTTGAAACGACAAAGCCATCGTGGACCTAATCCACCCATAAATCATTTCCTATTAAATTCGTGACCATCGTGCTCCGCGCGATAGAATATCAGCCGGATTGTCTTACTGGCTAATTAATTCCAATACATTGCTGGAAATAGAGCTTGAATTTTTGTATCTCGATGCGCCAACAAAGGTTTTATGCTTGCTACTGTCGCTCGCAATCCACGTTAACAAACTATAGTAGAGTCGCTACCATAATATAAATTCGGTCAATGTCAATTTTTTTAAAGCCGCTCGAACTTCTTATCAACTAGTTCAGTA
Organism: Trichopria drosophilae; assembly: GCA_030407085.1. Classification (NCBI taxonomy): domain Eukaryota; kingdom Metazoa; phylum Arthropoda; class Insecta; order Hymenoptera; family Diapriidae; genus Trichopria; species Trichopria drosophilae. The sequence goes on from JAQOWT010000343.1 coordinate 721, forward strand.
ATTAAAGGTGCACCGCATAATTCCAAGCGAGGGAATACTAATAAAATTTAATAGGTTGCCTACTCGCGACTTCGCACATAATAATAGAGACTCCAATAATTTTCCATGCGCATCCTTACTTACTAAATATTTATACAACCTCCGATAGGCCTTGGTTGAGGCATTCACTAAACGCGTGTGAATGAAGAGTCATTTGAAACCGGAGCCTTTGCAACCTTATCACGTGCCTAGGAATTTTAAATACTCGGAATGTCCTTTAAGTCTTGTAACATAATTAACCCACCGTTCCTGCAAACCTTTTGGCTACCTGTCGTCCCAACCGAGATTGCAAAGACAACGTTTCTTGCATAATTATTTTTTTGCTTCTACCTAAATTGGACCAAGAAACCCCAATCGGATTCAAACAGCCTAGAAATATTCCGATAGAATTTTCTCGTTTGGTCATGATAATTGGCCAGAAAGCTGCGTGGTGAATTGAAATCTGTCATAGGCGGTGTTGCCATTCCAGTCCTAGTGTTTTAACGGTATTGCATTCGTCAATTAAACATAAAGATTTGTTATCCACAATTTTTCAAAAAGTTCCGACGCCGTTTCGACTGTCACTTGTGCAATAAAAAAGTTGCCCGTTTGCGAGTAATTGTGTCAAATCATTCACTAATTTTTTTGCGTTATCAATATGTCCGCGCCCGTTAACACGTCTTCCTCACATATAAATCCCGATGTAAACCAATTTTGTGCACACGGATAATTCCTTTGCTCAAGTTTTGCGATGTTCCCGAAGTGCATCCGAATTGCTAGAAACGGCGCGAGGGACTGACCGTAAGTGACAGGTATTTAATCGATATTCTATGATTGGCTCGTCCAAATTGAATCTCCATAAAATTCTTTGGTAAATCTCTATCTTCCTCACGAATGAGAACTTGCCGATACATTTGTTTTATATCGGCTGATATTACAATATTTGGGATTCGAAATCTTTAGTACAATAATCAATGAGATTATCCTGAAGCGTAGGTCCAAACCATTAATGTGTCGTTTAAAGACTGCCCGGTGCTTGTTTTTACTGAAGCATCGAAGACAACGCGCAACTTCGTAGTTTCGTGGGATTTATTAAATACGCCATGATGAGGTAAGTATATGGCGTCGATTTAAAGGTTGAATTGAGTTGTTTTCTACAGCCGTTCATATGTCCCGAATCTAAATAGTTTTGCATGAATTCATTATACATTAAATGCCAGAATTCTATTACCCTTAAATCTGCGTTCCATTGAAAAACAATCGACGCTCGGCAATTGTACGAGATTCTCCAAAATTTAATTGAATGTCGCGGAAGGGAAGCGGCAACTGCAAATCGGCCACTAATTCGTTCATATGTTTTCCTAAAATAAACCTCACATTCTCGCTCTTCCACGAAAAAAACGTTGCGAAACACAATTAGTAGCATATTCTTCTAGTTTCCCAAAATCGAGAAATCTCATCACTCACGCTAACGATGTAACTGATTTGAGTTGAAAGACAAAGTAAATTATTCGCGGTAGTATTATCGACATATCTTAATGTTAACCGTATTAGGTATCGGTCCGGCAATAATCCATCCAACTTTGAATTGTGCAAAACCGGTAGATTGGGGCCGAGCTCGATACGTTCTGAATTCAATAAACTGAAGAAAATACTCCCCACCCAATAGCAAATCGATTTTGCTGGGATTGAAATATTGCGGATCCGCTAATCTAATATTGGTGGGAATTTGAAGTCCTTCAATGTTTACGCGTGACGGTGGTAAATTTCTACCGATTCTGGGAACAATTAGACAATTTACAGCCGCGCCTATATTCCGATGTGCGCGATTGAAATTTCAACTTCGCAAGCTAAATTAATTTCGCAATATATGTTGTTTTAAACCCGACACCGTTCCGTTTACATTCTATCGTCTTAATGCCTAACCTTTTGCACGCTGCATTTCGTCATAAAATTTGCCTCACTGGCGCTGTCCAATAACACTCGCAAAATTTCCACGCGGACCACTCGCGCAAATTACATTCACTAATGCAGTCGACATTAATACGGGTACACATATTATTCGCGATACTTGATGCATGGTGTGACGATACTTGGATTCCATCTGGATCTTTCTGCCGAAAATTCTCATTTGAAGGAATTGCAAACACCTTCTGTTTGAATTGATGTTCGATGGCATAAAGTGTTGTGTTTGCCAGAACACTGTCGACATGGACCTGACTTGCATGATTTTACATAGTGGTCATTCTTGAGACCAATTAATACAAAAGTCCAAGTCGTTTGACTTCCTTGATTTCTCTCATCTACAGTCATTTTTAAAAATACATCACAAAAATAAATATAGTGAGACCCGTTGCAAAAATAAACACTTTTCCCTTTGTATCGGACGTCGTCATATAAATAGATGCCTTGTAATCCTTCCGATGTGTAGTAATGTTTTGTTTATTGAAAACTGTCCACGAGTCGGTACCTTTCCACGCATTTGCGACGCTTGAATCCGGTCCCTATGGTCGACAGAATTCAAGGCATCGGATGCGGAGATTGAGAAACTTTATTATTGATTGTAGATCTTCAGTCTTCTCTTGTGAATACTCCTCCCACAACTGACGGGAATGCTTTGGCAATCGTTCTTCGATCATAAAAACAATTAATTCGTCCCATTCTTCGGTTTTAGAGCCACGTGTTTTTAAGGTTCTTAAATGCGCTTGCACATTGTCAATTAATTCCTGAATTGCTGTTGCAGATTCGTGTTCTAGACGAGTCATATCGAATAAACACTGAATATGTTTTCTTTGATTGATTAAACGACTATTATCAAATCGATCTTTTAATAATTCCAAGCTACTTCGTAATTATCGTCCGTAATGTCGAGGGCTTGAAACAACCTTAGCAGCACTGCCCGACAGTGAACTCATCAAATATTGAAGTTTGCTTATTTTGGGTAAATGTGGACTTAATCGACCATCGATGTGAAACAGTCTGAAAAATATGTCCACTCTTCTATTTTGCCACTAAAATTTTGGCAAATTAATTGCTGGATACTTGACATCCGAAACCGATCTTGTAGGATGATAATCGCTCCAAGCAATTCAGTTTGTTTGTTCAGAACCTCCAAAATTGTAGAGTCTACAGCAGGTACAGCGTTCGATGTAGACGCTGTTTCTTGAGATCGCATCGTTGTAATCCATCGCGTCAAAGTTGCCCTGGCACTGAAGCTTTTTTTCGTCGAAATCTTCTTCTTCGCGACTATCGGTATCCTGTACTTCGTCGGAACTGCTGAATTTCCAGTAATTGCATATGTTAATTCACGGAATTCGCGATCTATACTTTCAATTTTGTCAAATCGCACTTGCAAGTTTTCAAGCACTGCTTGGACACGTTTAGCGCGTATTTCTTCCATATAACTAAGAATTCTTGTTAGCTTGGCTTTTACATATCCTCGCTTTTTCCTAATTTACTTCCAGATTCATTATAATAATTTTACTAAAAAGAAAATACGCTGGATGTATCAACGATGCACCACGTGGCACGGGAGCAACTCAAAGTTTGATTTGAATATATTCACGTTACCAATGATTGTGTTTTTTTTATTTATTAATCACGAACACTTTTTTTATTTAGCGATCCGGCTCGAAGGAACCTATGGTTAGAAATTGGGTTATTGAAAAAAATCGATTCTATCTATAAATTGCAACTATTATATTTATCACTTTTCTGGTCTATACAAAGATATGTCCGGACTCGCACAATGGTTAAATAGCGACTAACTTACAAACCGTTCTATCTGCGTCGTTATTTAAATTTATCGAACCTTCTAGAATACAAATAATAAGTCACGCATATTAATTACGCACACAATTAGGACATCGTTGTCCATAATACAGCAACAATAAAATTCAAAATATAACAGTAAATAATCACAATAATGAAATTCAAATTTTCGAAGTCGAGAAACGATATAAAATATATTCAGCAATAAAGGGTGTTCATTTTCCATATTTTGCAGAAAAGATTCTTGAAGCCCTTAGAAGTGATATAAAATCATTTTTAAACAAAGAACACCCTTAATTGATTCAAAAAAGCCTGTTAAAATAGCCAGAGTCGTTATGTTCTAATAAACAATCGATATAACTTTGTAACAAAATGTGTTCATTTTCCATATTTTGCAGAAAAATTCTTGCAGCCATAAGAAGTGATATAAAATCATTTATAACTAATGAACACCCTTAATTGTTTAAAAAAAGACCGTGAAATACGTGACAGTCGTTACGTTTTTATAAACAATCGTTATAACTTTGCAACAAAGGGTGTTCCTTTTCCATATTTTACAGAAAATATTCTTGCAACCATTAGAAGTGATATAAAATCATTTTTAAGAAATGAACATCCTTAATTGTTTAAAAAAAGACTTTTAAAATCATCAGAATCGTTATGTTCTTACAAACAATCGTTATAACTTTGAACCAAAGGGTGTTCATTTTCCATATTTTGCAGAAAAAGATTCTTGTTGAAGCACTTAGAAGTGAGATAATATCATTTCTTAAAAAGGAACACCCTTATTTGTTTAAAAAAGACGGTTAAAATCATCAGAGTAGTTATGTTCTTATAAACAAACGTTATAACCTTTCAACAAAGGGTGTTCATTTTTCATATTTTGCAGAAAAAGATTCTTGATAGCCTTGAGAAGTCATATAATATAATTTTTAAGAAATGAACACCCTTAATTGTTTAAAAAAGACCGTGAAATACGTCAGAGTCGTTAAATTCTTACAAACAATCGTTATAAACTTTGCCACAAAGGGTGTGTTTGTTCATTTTCCCATATTTTGCAGAAAATATTCATGAAGCCCTTAGAAGTGATATAAAATCATTTTTAACTAATGAACACCCTTATTTGTTTAAAAAAGACCGTGAAATACGTGACAGTCGTTACGTTATTTATAAACAATCGTTTATAACTTTTGCAACAAAGGGTGTTCCTTTTCCATATTTTGTAGAAAATATTCTTGAAGCCCTTAGAAGTGATATAAATTCATTTTGAACTAATGAACACCCTTAATTGTTTAAAAAAAAGACCGCGAAATACGTCACAGTCGTTACGTTATTATAAACAATCGTTATAACTTTGCAACAAAGGGTGTTCATTTTCCATATTTTGCAGAAAAGATTCTTTGAAGCCCTTAGAGGTGATATAAAATAATTTTTAAAAATGAACACCCTTAATTGATTAAAAAATCCTGTTAAAATCGCCAGAGTCGTTTATGTTTCTTTCTTCTAAACAATCGTTTATAACTTTGCAACAAAGGTGTTCATTTTCCATATTTTTGCAGAAAAGATTCTTGAAGACTTTAGAAGTCATATAAAATTATTTTTAAGAAATGAACATTCTTAATTGTTTAGAAAAAGACCGTTAAAATCGTCACAGTCGTTAGGTTATTATAAACAATCCGTATAACTTTGCAATTAAAGGGTGTTACTTTTCTATATTTTGCAAAAAAGATTCTTGTAGCCCTTAGAGGTGATACAAAATCATTTTTAAAAAATGCACACCCTTAATTGTTTCAAAAAGGCTTGATAAAATCGTCAGAGTCGTTATGTTCTCATAAACAATCGTTATAACTTTGCAACAAAGGGTGTTCATTTTCCATATTTTGCATAAAAATATACTTGACGCGATATAAAATCATTTTTAAAAAATGAACATTCTTAAATGTATAAAAAAAACCGTTAAAATCGTCAGAGTCGTTATGTTAGTATAAACAATGGTTATAACTTTGCAACAAAGGGTGTTCATTTTCCATATTTTGCAGAAAAGATTCTTGAAGCCTTTTAGAAGTCATATAATATCATTTTTAAGAAATGAACACCCTTAATTGTTTAAAAAAAGACCGTGAAATACGTCAGAGTCGTTACATTCTTACAAACAATCGTTATAACTTTGCAACAAAGGGTGTTCATTTTCCATATTTTGCACAAAATATTCATGAAGCCCTTAGAAGTGATTATAAAATCATTTTTGAACTCATGAACACCCTTAATTGTTTAAAAAAAGGACCGTGAAATTACGTCAGAGTCGTTAGATTCTTACAAACAATCGTTATAAAATTTGCAACAAAGGGTGTTCATTTTCCATATTTAGCAGAAAAGATTCTTGAAGCACATAGAAGTGATATAAAATCATTTTTAAAAATGAACACCCTTATTAGTTTTAAAAAAGACCGTTTAAAATCGTCCAGAGTACTTATGTTCTTATAAACAATCGTTATAACCTTTCAATAAATGGTGTTCATTTTCCATGTTTTGCATATAAAATATACTTGAAGCGATATAAAATCATTTTTAAAAAATGAACATTCTTATTTGTTTAAAAAATGACCGTAAAAATCGTCACAGTCGTTACGTTATTATAAACAATCCTTAATAACCTTTGCAACATAGGGTGTTCATTTTCCATATTTTGCAGAAAAGATTCTGAAGCCCTTATAGGTGATATAAAATAATTTTTAAAAATAATGAACACCCTTAATTGTTTCAAAAAGGCTTGTTAAAATCGTCAGAGTCATTATGTTCTCATAAACAATCGTTATAATTTTGCAACAAAGGGAGTTCATTTTCCATATTTTGCACAAAAGATTCTTTGAAGGACCTTAGAAGTGATATAAAATAATTTTTAAAAAATGAACACCCTTAATTGTTTAAAGAACGATCGTGAAATACGTCAGAATCGTTACATTCTTACAAACAATCGTTATAATTTTGCAATAAAGGGTGTTCATTTTCCATATTTTGCAGAAAAGTTCTTGCAGCCATAAGAAGTGATATAAAATCATTTATAACTAATGAACACCCTTAATTGATTCAAAAAGCCTGTTTAAAATAGCCAGAGTCGTTATGTTCTAATAAACAATCGATATAATTTTGTAACAAAGGGTGCTCATTTTCCATATTTTGCAGAAAAATTCTTGCAGCCATAAGAAGTGATATAAAATCATTTATAACTAATGAACACCCTTAATTGTTTAAAAAAAGACCGTGAAATACGTGACAGTCCTTACGTTTTTATAAACAATCGTTATAACTTTGCAATAAAGGGTGTTCATTTTCCATATTTTGCAGAAAAGATTCTTGAAGCACTTAGAAGTGACATAAAATCATTTTAAAAAAATTAACACCCTTATTTGTTTGAAAAAGACCGTTAAAATCGTCAGAGTACTTATGTTCTTATAAACAATCGTTATAACCTTTCAATAAATGGTGTTCATTTTCCATGTTTTGCATAAAATATACTTGAAGCGATATAAAATCATTTTTTAAATATGAACAATCTTAATTGTTTAAAAAAAGACCGTTAAAATCGTCACAGGCGTTACGTTATTATAAACAATCCTTAAAACTTTGCAACATAGGGTGTTCATTTTCCATATTTTGCAGAAAAGATTCTTGAAGACCTTAGAAGTGATATAAAATAATTTTTAAAAAATGAACACCCTTAATTGTTTAAAGAACGATCGTGAAATACGTCAGAATCGTTACATTCTTACAAACAATCGTTATAATTTTGCAATAAAGGGTGTTCATTTTCCATATTTTGCAGAAAAGATTCTTGAAGCCCTTAGAAGTGATATAAAATCATTTTTAAACAAAGAACACCCTTAATTGATTCAAAAAAGCCTGTTAAAATAGCCAGAGTCGTTATGTTCTAATAAACAATCGATATAACTTTGTAACAAAGGGTGCTCATTTTCCATATTTTGCAGAAAAATTCTTGCAGCCATAAGAAGTGATATAAAATCATTTATAACTAATGAACACCCTTAATTGTTTAAAAAAAGACCGTGAAATACGTGACAGTCCTTACGTTTTTATAAACAATCGTTATAACTTTGCAATAAAGGGTGTTCATTTTCCATATTTTGCAGAAAAGATTCTTGAAGCACTTAGAAGTGACATAAAATCATTTTAAAAAAATGAACACCCTTATTTGTTTGAAAAAGACCGTTAAAATCGTCAGAGTACTTATGTTCTTATAAACAATCGTTATAACCTTTCAATAAATGGTGTTCATTTTCCATGTTTTGCATAAAATATACTTGAAGCGATGTAAAATCATTTTTTAAAAAATGAACATTCTTATTTGCTTAAAAAATGACCGTAAAAATCGTCACAGTCGTTACGTTATTTAAAACAATCGTTATAACTTTGCAATAAAGGGTGTTCATTTTCCATATTTTGCATAAAATATACTTGAAGCGATATAAAATCATTTTTTAAATATGAACAATCTTAATTGTTTAAAAAAAGACCGTTAAAATCGTCACAGGCGTTACGTTATTATAAACAATCCTTAAAACTTTGCAACATAGGGTGTTCATTTTCCATATTTTGCAGAAAAGATTCTTGAAGCCCTTATAGGTGATATAAAATCATTTTTAAAAAATGAACACCCTTAATTGTTTAAAGAACGATCGTGAAATACGTCAGAGTCGATACATTCTTACAAACAATCGTTATAATTTTGCAATAAAGGGTGTTCATTTTCCATATTTAGCAGAAAAGATTCTTGAAGCACATAGAAGTGATATAAAATCATTTTTAAAAAATGAACACCCTTATTAGTTTAAAAAAGACCGTTAAAATCGTCAGAGTACTTATGTTCTTATAAACAATCGTTATAACCTTTTAATAAATGGTGTTCATTTTCCATGTTTTGCATAAAATATACTTGAAGCGATATAAAATCATTTTTAAAAAATGAACATTCTTATTTGTTTAAAAAATGACCGTAAAAATCGTCACAGTCGTTACGTTATTTAAAACAATCGATATAACTTTGTAACAAAGGGTGCTCATTTTCCATATTTTGCAGAAAAATTCTGGCAGCCATAAGAAGTGATATAAAATCATTTATAACTAATGAACACCCTTAATTGTTTAATAAAAGACCGTGAAATACGTGACAGTCCTTACGTTTTTATAAACAATCGTTATAACTTTGCAATAAAGGGTGTTCATTTTCCATATTTTGCAGAAAAGATTCTTGAAGCCCTTAGAAGTGACATAAAACCATTGTAAAAAAATTAACACCCTTATTTGTTTGAAAAAGACCGTTAAAATCGTCAGAGTACTTATGTTCTTATAAACAATCGTTATAACCTTTCAATAAATGGTGTTCATTTTCCATGTTTTGCATAAAATATACTTGAAGCGATGTAAAATCATTTTTAAAAAATGAACATTCTTATTTGCTTAAAAAATGACCGTAAAAATCGTCACAGTCGTTACGTTATTTAAAACAATCGTTATAACTTTGCAATAAAGGGTGTTCATTTTCCATATTTTGCATAAAATATACTTGAAGCGATATAAAATCATTTTTTAAATATGAACAATCTTAATTGTTTAAAAAAAGACCGTTAAAATCGTCACAGGCGTTACGTTATTATAAACAATCCTTAAAACTTTGCAACATAGGGTGTTCATTTTCCATATTTTGCAGAAAAGATTCTTGAAGCCCTTATAGGTGATATAAAATCATTTTTAAAAAATGAACACCCTTAATTGTTTAAAGAACGATCGTGAAATACGTCAGAGTCGATACATTCTTACAAACAATCGTTATAATTTTGCAATAAAGGGTGTTCATTTTCCATATTTTGCAGAAAAGATTCTTGAAGCCCTTAGAAGTGATATAAAATCATTTTTAAACAAAGAACACCCTTAATTGATTCAAAAAAGCCTGTTAAAATAGCCAGAGTCGTTATGTTCTAATAAACAATCGATATAACTTTGTAACAAAGGGTGCTCATTTTCCATATTTTGCAGAAAAATTCTTGCAGCCATAAGAAGTGATATAAAATCATTTATAACTAATGAACACCCTTAATTGTTTAATAAAAGACCGTGAAATACGTGACAGTCCTTACGTTTTTATAAACAATCGTTATAACTTTGCAATAAAGGGTGTTCATTTTCCATATTTTGCAGAAAAGATTCTTGAAGCCCTTAGAAGTGACATAAAATCATTTTAAAAAAATGAACACCCTTATTTGTTTGAAAAAGACCGTTAAAATCGTCAGAGTACTTATGTTCTTATAAACAATCGTTATAACCTTTCAATAAATGGTGTTCATTTTCCATGTTTTGCATAAAATATACTTGAAGCGATATAAAATCATTTTTAAAAAATGAACATTCTTATTTGCTTAAAAAAATGACCGTAAAAATCGTCACAGTCGTTACGTTATTTTAAAACAATCGTTATAACTTTGCAATAAAGGGTGTTCATTTTCCATATTTTGCATAAAATATACTTGAAGCGATATAAAATCATTTTTTTAAATATGAACAATCTTAATTGTTTAAAAAAAGACCGTTAAAATCGTCACAGGCGTTACGTTATTATAAACAATCCTTAAAACTTTGCAACATAGGGTGTTCATTTTCCATATTTTGCAGAAAAGATCCTTGAAGCCCTTATAGGTGATATAAAATCATTTTTAAAAAATGAAACACCCTTAATTGTTTAAAGAACGATCGTGAAATACGTCAGAGTCGATACATTCTTACAAACAATCGTTATAATTTTGCAATAAAGGGTGTTCATTTTCCATATTTTGCAGAAAAGATTCTTGAAGCCCTTAGAAGTGATATAAAATCATTTTTAAACAAAGAACACCCTTAATTGATTCAAAAAAGCCTGTTAAAATAGCCAGAGTCGTTATGTTCTAATAAACAATCGATATAACTTTGTAACAAAATGTGTTCATTTTCCATATTTTGCAGAAAAATTCTTGCAGCCATAAGAAGTGATATAAAATCATTTATAACTAATGAACACCCTTAATTGTTTAAAAAAAGACCGTGAAATACGTGACAGTCGTTACGTTTTTATAAACAAACGTTATAACCTTTCAACAAAGGGTGTTCATTTTTCATATTTTGCAGAAAAGATTCTTGAAGCCTTGAGAAGTCATATAATATAATTTTTAAGAAATGAACACCCTTAATTGTTTAAAAAAAGACCGTAAAATACGTCAGAGTCGTTAAATTCTTACAAACAATCGTTATAACTTTGCCACAAAGGGTGATCATTTTCCATATTTTGCAGAAAATATTCATGAAGCCCTTAGAAGTGATATAAAATCATTTTTAACTAATGAACACCCTTATTTGTTTAAAAAAAGACCGTGAAATACGTGACAGTCGTTACGTTATTATAAACAATCGTTATAACTTTGCAACAAAGGGTGTTCCTTTTCCATATTTTGTAGAAAATATTCTTGAAGCCCTTAGAAGTGATATAAATTCATTTTGAACTAATGAACACCCTTAATTGTTTAAAAAAAGACCGCGAAATACGTCACAGTCGTCATGTTATTATAAACAATCGTTATAACTTTGCAACAAAGGGTGTTCCTTTTCCATATTTTGCAGAAAATATTCTTGAAGCCCTTAGAAGTGATATAAATTCATTTTGAACTAATGAACACCCTTAATTGTTTAAAAAAAGACCGCGAAATACGTCACAGTCGTTACGTTATTATAAACAATCGTTATAACTTTGCAACAAAGGGTGTTCATTTTCCATATTTTGCAGAAAAGATTCTTGAAGCCCTTAGAAGTGATATAAAATCATTTTGAACTCATGAACACCCTTAATTGTTTAAAAAAAGACCGTGAAATACGTCAGAGTCGTTAGATTCTTACAAACAATCGTTATAAATTTGCAACAAAGGGTGTTCATTTTCCATATTTAGCAGAAAAGATTCTTGAAGCCCTTAGAAGTGATATAAAATCATTTTTAAACAAAGAACACCTTTAATTGATTCAAAAAAGCCTGTTAAAATAGCCAGAGTCGTTATGTTCTAATAAAAATTCGATATAACTTTGTAACAAAATGTGTTCATTTTCCATATTTTGCAGAAAAATTCTTGCAGCCATAAGAAGTGATATAAAATCATTTATAACTAATGAACACCCTTAATTGTTTGAAAAAAGACCGTGAAATACGTGACAGTCGTTACGTTTTTATAAACAATCGTTATAACTTTGCAACAAAGGGTGTTCCTTTTCCATATTTTACAGAAAATATTCTTGCAACCATTAGAAGTGATATAAAATCATTTTCAACAAATGAACACCCTTAATTGTTTAAAAAATACCGTGAATTACGTGACAGTCGTTACGTCTTTATAAACAATCGTTATAATTTCGCAACAAAGGGTGTTCCTTTTCCATATTTTGCAGAAAATATTCTTGAAGCCCTTAGAAGTGATATAAATTCATTTTGAACTAATGAACACCCTTAATTGTTTAAAAAAAGACCGCGAAATACGTCACAGTCGTTACGTTATTATAAACAATCGTTATAACTTTGCAACAAAGAGTGTTCATTTTCCATATTTTGCAGAAAAGATTCTTGAAGCCCTTAGAGGTGATATAAAATAATTTTTAAAAAATGAACACCCTTAATTGATTAAAAAATCCTGTTAAAATCGCCAGAGTCGTTATGTTCTTCTAAACAATCGTTATAACTTTGCAACAAAAGGTGTTCATTTTCCATATTTTGCAGAAAAGATTCTTGAAGACTTTAGAAGTCATATAAAATTATTTTTAAGAAATGAACATTCTTAATTGTTTAGAAAAAGACCGTTAAAATCGTCACAGTCGTTAGGTTATTATAAACAATCCGTATAACTTTGCAATACAGGGTGTTCCTTTTCTATATTTTGCAAAAAAGATTCTTGTAGCCCTTAGAGGTGATACAAAATCATTTTTAAAAAATGCACACCCTTAATTGTTTCAAAAAGGCTTGATAAAATCGTCAGAGTCGTTATGTTCTCATAAACAATCGTTATAACTTTGCAACAAAGGGTGATCATTTTCCATATTTTGCATAAAATATACTTGACGCGATATAAAATCATTTTTAAAAAATGAACATTCTTAAATGTATAAAAAAAACCGTTAAAATCGTCAGAGTCGTTATGTTAGTATAAACAATGGTTATAACTTTGCAACAAAGGGTGTTCATTTTCCATATTTTGCAGAAAAGATTCTTGAGCCTTTAGAAGTCATATAATATCATTTTTAAGAAATGAACACCCTTAATTGTTTAAAAAAAGACCGTGAAATACGTCAGAGTCGTTAGATTCTTACAAACAATCGTTATAAATTTGCAACAAAGGGTGTTCATTTTCCATATTTAGCAGAAAAGATTCTTGAAGCACATAGAAGTGATATAAAATCATTTTTAAAAAATGAACACCCTTATTAGTTTAAAAAAGACCGTTAAAATCGTCAGAGTACTTATGTTCTTATAAACAATCGTTATAACCTTTCAATAAATGGTGTTCATTTTCCATGTTTTGCATAAAATATACTTGAAGCGATATAAAATCATTTTTAAAAAATGAACATTCTTATTTGTTTAAAAAATGACCGTAAAAATCGTCACAGTCGTTACGTTATTATAAACAATCCTTATAACTTTGCAACATAGGGTGTTCATTTTCCATATTTTGCAGAAAAGATTCCTGAAGCCCTTATAGGTGATATAAAATAATTTTTAAAAAATGAACACCCTTAATTGTTTCAAAAAGGCTTGTTAAAATCGTCAGAGTCATTATGTTCTCATAAACAATCGTTATAATTTTGCAACAAAGGGAGTTCATTTTCCATATTTTGCACAAAAGATTCTTGAAGACCTTAGAAGTGATATAAAATAATTTTTAAAAAATGAACACCCTTAATTGTTTAAAGAACGATCGTGAAATACGTCAGAATCGTTACATTCTTACAAACAATCGTTATAATTTTGCAATAAAGGGTGTTCATTTTCCATATTTTGCAGAAAAGATTCTTGAAGCCCTTAGAAGTGATATAAAATCATTTTTAAACAAAGAACACCCTTAATTGATTCAAAAAAGCCTGTTAAAATAGCCAGAGTCGTTATGTTCTAATAAACAATCGATATAACTTTGTAACAAAGGGTGCTCATTTTCCATATTTTGCAGAAAAATTCTTGCAGCCATAAGAAGTGATATAAAATCATTTATAACTAATGAACACCCTTAATTGTTTAAAAAAAGACCGTGAAATACGTGACAGTCCTTACGTTTTTATAAACAATCGTTATAACTTTGCAATAAAGGGTGTTCATTTTCCATATTTTGCAGAAAAGATTCTTGAAGCACTTAGAAGTGACATAAAATCATTTTAAAAAAATGAACACCCTTATTTGTTTGAAAAAGACCGTTAAAATCGTCAGAGTACTTATGTTCTTATAAACAATCGTTATAACCTTTCAATAAATGGTGTTCATTTTCCATGTTTTGCATAAAATATACTTGAAGCGATATAAAATCATTTTTAAAAAATGAACATTCTTATTTGCTTAAAAAATGACCGTAAAAATCGTCACAGTCGTTACGTTATTTAAAACAATCGTTATAACTTTGCAATAAAGGGTGTTCATTTTCCATATTTTGCATAAAATATACTTGAAGCGATATAAAATCATTTTTTAAATATGAACAATCTTAATTGTTTAAAAAAAGACCGTTAAAATCGTCACAGGCGTTACGTTATTATAAACAATCCTTAAAACTTTGCAACATAGGGTGTTCATTTTCCATATTTTGCAGAAAAGATTCTTGAAGCCCTTATAGGTGATATAAAATCATTTTTAAAAAATGAACACCCTTAATTGTTTAAAGAACGATCGTGAAATACGTCAGAGTCGATACATTCTTACAAACAATCGTTATAATTTTGCAATAAAGGGTGTTCATTTTCCATATTTTGCAGAAAAGATTCTTGAAGCCCTTAGAAGTGATATAAAATCATTTTTAAACAAAGAACACCCTTAATTGATTCAAAAAAGCCTGTTAAAATAGCCAGAGTCGTTATGTTCTAATAAACAATCGATATAACTTTGTAACAAAATGTGTTCATTTTCCATATTTTGCAGAAAAATTCTTGCAGCCATAAGAAGTGATATAAAATCATTTATAACTAATGAACACCCTTAATTGTTTAAAAAAAGACCGTGAAATACGTGACAGTCGTTACGTTTTTATAAACAATCGTTATAACTTTGCAACAAAGGGTGTTCCTTTTCCATATTTTACAGAAAATATTCTTGCAACCATTAGAAGTGATATAAAATCATTTTCAACAAATGAACACCCTTAATTGTTCACAAACAGACTGTTAAAATCGTCAGTGTCTTTATGTTCTTTCAAACAATCGTTATAACTTTGCAACAAAAGGGTGTTCATTTTCCATATTTTGCAGAAAAAATTCTTGAAGCCCTTAGAAGTGATATAAAATCATTTTCAAAAATGAACACCCTTAATTGATTCAAAAAATCCTGTTAAAATCGCCAGAGTCGATATGTTCTTATAAACGGTCGTTATAACTTTGCAACAAAGGGTGTTCATTTTCCATATTTTGCAGAAAATATTCTTGAAGCCCTTAGAAGAGATATAAAATCATTTATAACTAATGAACACCCTTAATTGTTTAAAAAATACCGTGAATTACGTGACAGTCGTTACGTCTTTATAAACAATCGTTATAATTTCGCAATAAAGGGTGCTCCTTTTCCATATTTTGCAGAAAATATTCTTGAAGCCCTTAGAAGTGATATAAAATCATTTTGAACTAATGAACACCCTTAATTGTTAAAAAAAAGACCGTGAAATACGTCACAGTCGTTACGTTATTATAAACAATCGTTATAACTTTGCAACAAAGGGTGTTCATTTTCCATATTTTGCAAAAAAGATTCTTGAAGCCCTTAGAGGTGATATAAAATCATTTTTAAAAAATGAACACCCTTAATTGTTTAAAAAGGCTTGTTAAAATCGTCAGAGTCCTTATGTTTTCATAAACAATCGTTATAACTTTGCAAGAAAGGGTGTTCATATTCCATATTTTGCAGAAAAGATTCCTGAAACCCTTAGAAGTGATATAAAATCATTTTTAAAAAATGGACACCCTTAATTGTTAAAAAAAAGACTGTTAAAATCGCCAGGGTCGTTATGTTCTCATAAACAATCGTTATAACTTTGCAACAAAGGGTGTTCATTTTCCATATTTTGCACAAAAGATTCCTGAAGACCTTAGAAGTGATATAAAATCATTTTGAAATAATGAACACCCTTAATTGTTTCAAAAAAAGACCGCGAAATACGTCACAGTCGTTACGTTATTATAAACAGTCGTTATAACTTTGCAACAAAGGGTGTTCATTTTCCATATTTTGCAGAAAACATTCTTGAAGCCCTTAGAGGTGATATGAAATCATTTTTAAAAAATGAACACCCTTAATTGTTTCAAAAAGGCTTGTTAAAATCGTCAGAGTCGTTATGTTTTCATAAACAATCGTTATAACTTTGTAACAAAGGGTGTTCATTTTCCATATTTTGCAGAAAAGATTCTTGAAGCCCTTAGAAGTGATAAAAAATCATTTTTAAAAAATGAACACACTTATTTGTTTGAAGAGGACCGTTAAAATCGTCAGAGTAGTTATGTTCATATAAACAAACGTTATAACCTTTCAACAAATGGTGTTCATTTTCCAAATTTTGCATAAAATATACTTGAAGCGATATAAAATCATTTTTAAAAAATGAACATCCTTTAGTTGATTAAAAAAAGCCTGTTAAAATCGCCAGAGTCGTTATGTTCTTATAAATAATCGTTATAACTTTGCAACAAAGGGTGTTCATTTTCCATATTTTGCAGAAAAGGTTCTTGAAGCCTTTAGAGGTGATATAAAATCATTTTTAAAAAATGAACACCCTTAATTGTTTCAAAAAGGCTTGTTAAAATCGTCAGAGTCGTTATGTTCTTATAAACAATCGTTATAACTTTGCAATAAAGGGTGTTCATTTTCCATATTTTGCAGAAAAGATTCTTGAAGCCCGTAGAAGTGATATAAAATCATTTTTAAACAAAGAACACCCTTAATTGTTTAAAAAAAGACCGTTAAAATCATCAGAGTCGTTACATTCTTACAAACAATCGTTATAACTTTGCAACAAAGGGTATTCATTTTCCATATTTTGCAGAAAAGATTCTTGAAGCCCTTAGAAGTGATAAAAAATCATTTTTAAAAAATGAACACACTTATTTGTTTGAAGAGGACCGTTAAAATCGTCAGAGTAGTTATGTTCATATAAACAAACGTTATAACCTTTCAACAAATGGTGTTCATTTTCCAAATTTTGCATAAAATATACTTGAAGCGATATAAAATCATTTTTAAAAAATGAACATCCTTTAGTTGATTAAAAAAAGCCTGTTAAAATCGCCAGAGTCGTTATGTTCTTATAAATAATCGTTATAACTTTGCAACAAAGGGTGTTCATTTTCCATATTTTGCAGAAAAGGTTCTTGAAGCCTTTAGAGGTGATATAAAATCATTTTTAAAAAATGAACACCCTTAATTGTTTAAAAAGGCTTGTTAAAATCGTCAGAGTCGTTATGTTTTCATAAACAATCGTTATAACTTTGTAACAAAGGGTGTTCATTTTCCATATTTTGCAGAAAAATTCTTGCAGCCATTAAAAGTGATATAAAATCATTTATAACTAATGAACACCCTTAATTGTTTAAAGAAAGACCATGAAATACGTCTGAGTCGTTACATTCTTACAAACAATCGTTATAACTTTGCAACAAAGGGTGTTCATTTCCCATAATTTGCAGAAAAGATTCTCGAAGCGATATAAAATCATTTTTAAAAAATGAACATTCTTAATTGTTTAAAAAAAGGACGTTAAAATCGTCACAGTCGTTACGTTATTATAAACAATCGTTATAATTTTGCAATAAAGGGTGTTCATTTTCCATATTTTGCAGAAAAGATTCATGAAGCCCTTAGAAGTGATATAAAATCATTTTTAAACAAAGAACACCCTTAATTGATTCAAAAAAGCCTGTTAAAATAGCCAGAATCGTTATGTTCTAATAAACAATCGATATAACTTTGTAACAAAGGGTGTTCATTTTCCATATTTTGCAGAAAAATTCTTGCAGCCATAAGAAGTGATATAAAATCATTTATAACTAATGAACACCCTTAATTGTTTAAAAAAAGACCGTGAAATACGTGGCAGTCGTTACGTTTTTATAAACAATCGTTATAACTTTGCAACAAAGGGTGTTCCTTTTCCATATTTTGCATAAAATATTCTTGCAACCATTAGAAGTGATATAAAATCATTTTGAACTAATGAACACCCTTATTTGTTAAAAAGAAGACCGTGAAATACGTCACATTCGTTACGTTATTATAAACAATCGTTATAACTTTGCAACAAAGGGTGTTCATTTTCCATATTTTGCAGAAAAGATTCTTGAAGCCCTTAGAGGTGATATAAAATCATTTTTAAAAAACGAACACCCTTAATTGTTTAAAAAGGCTTGTTAAAATCGTCAGAGTCGTTATGTTTTCATAAACAATCGTTATATCTTTGCAACAAAGGGTGTTCATATTCCATATTTTGCAGAAATGATTCCTGAAACCCTTAGAAGTGATATAAAATCATTTTTAAAAAATGAACACCCTTAATTGTTCAAAAAAAGACTGTTAAAATCGCCAGGGTCGTTATGTTCTCATAAACAATCGTTATAACTTCGCAACAAAGGGTGTTCATTTTCCATATTTTGCACAAAAGATTCCTGAAGACCTTAGAAGTGATATAAAATCATTTTGAAATAATGAACACCCTTAATTGTTTCAAAAAAAGACCGCGAAATACGTCACAATCGTTACGTTATTATAAACAGTCGTTATAACTTTGCAACAAAGGGTGTTCATTTTCCATATTTTGCAGAAAACGTTCTTGAAGCCCTTAGAGGTGATATGAAATCTTTTTTAAAAAATGAACACCCTTAATTGTTTCAAAAAGGCTTGTTAAAATCGTCAGTGTCTTTATGTTCTTTCAAACAATCGTTATAACTTCGCAACAAAGGGTGTTCATTTTCCATATTTTGCACAAAAGATTCCTGAAGACCTTAGAAGTGATATAAAATCATTTTGAAATAATGAACACCCTTAATTGTTTCAAAAAAAGACCGCGAAATACGTCACAATCGTTACGTTATTATAAACAGTCGTTATAACTTTGCAACAAAGGGTGTTCATTTTCCATATTTTGCAGAAAACGTTCTTGAAGCCCTTAGAGGTGATATGAAATCTTTTTTAAAAAATGAACACCCTTAATTGTTTCAAAAAGGCTTGTTAAAATCGTCAGTGTCTTTATGTTCTTTCAAACAATCGTTATAACTTTGCAACAAAAGGGTGTACATTTTCCATATTTTGCAGAAAAGATTCTTGAAGCCCGTAGAAGTGATATAAAATCATTTTTAAACAAAGAACACCCTTAATTGTTTAAAAAAAGACCGTTAAAATCATCAGAGTCGTTACATTCTTACAAACAATCGTTATAACTTTGCAACAAAGGGTGTTCATTTTCCATATTTTGCAGAAAAGATTCTTGAAGCCCTTAGAAGTGATATAAAATCATTTTTAAAAAATGAACACACTTATTTGTTTAAAGAGGACCGTTAAAATCGTCAGAGTAGTTATGTTCATATAAACAATCGTTATAACCTTTCAACAAATGGTGTTCATTTTCCAAATTTTGCATAAAATATACTTGAAGCGATATAAAATCATTTTTAAAAAATGAACATCCTTTAGTTGATTAAAAAAAGCCTGTTAAAATCGCCAGAGTCGTTATGTTCTTATAAACAATCGATATAACTTTGTAACAAAGGGTGTTCATTTTCCATATTTTGCAGAAAATATTCTTGCAGCCATTAGAAGTGATATAAAATCATTTTTAACTCATGAACACCCTTAATTGTTTAACAAAAGACCGTGAAATACGTCAGAGTCGGTACATTCTTACAAACAATCGGTATAACTTTGCAGCAAAGGGTGTTCATTTTCCATGTTTTGCCGAAAAGATTCTTGAAGCGATATAAAATCATTTTTAAAAAATGAACACCCTTATTTGTTTAAAAAAGACCGTTAAAATCGACAGAGTAGTTATGTTCTTCTAAACAATCGTTATAACTTTGTAACAAAGGGTGTTCATTTTCCATATTTTGCATAAAATATACTTGAAGTGATATAAAATCATTTTTAACTCATGAACACCCTTAATTGTTTAACAAAAGACCGTGAAATACGTCAGAGTCGGTACATTCTTACAAACAATCGGTATAACTTTGCAGCAAAGGGTGTTCATTTTCCATGTTTTGCCGAAAAGATTCTTGAAGCGATATAAAATCATTTTTAAAAAATGAACACCTTATTTGTTTAAAAAAGACCGTTAAAATCGACAGAGTAGTTATGTTCTTCTAAATAATCGTTATAACTTTGCAACAAAGGGTGTTCATTTTCCATATTTTGCAGAAAAGGTTCTTGAAGCCTTTAGAGGTGATATAAAATCATTTTTAAAAAATGAACACCCTTAATTGTTTTGTGACCCCTCCTTGGAAGGGTAAACGAAAAATAAATTTTCGACGCAAAATAATTTTTGTCTAAGATTGAATTTATTTAAACTGTATAATTTGTGACATGGGTTCAAATCTCGCGAAAGGGATAGTTCCTTACAATATGACCGGAGGAAATATCCGAGCACGGAAAACACAAAACGCGAATCGCAACACAAAAAAAGGGTTTATCGGGGGGAGGGGGGCACTGAGGGTTTTTACCGGTACATAAAATTTGATGGCCCGATGGGCAACTCACGGTTCGCTGTAAGAGCGTCGAGGGTGGCGTCGATTGTCCCGGGAACGGACTGGAGGAGCCGCTGGATCCTTGGCTGAAGGCCTATCCTCCTCGGTACCAGGGAGTCGCCAAACACTGGAAGGGTCCTTTCCGTAATTTCCAGAGAACGCTTCTTTTTTTCTTTCACTCCGCACTGCGTCTTATATAGAATATCGCCAACGAACAAACTTTGCTAATACGCGAGTCGTACACCGACTACCTCTGTAAGAGCTCGCGTTCCGCGACAGAGTGCCTCCTCTTCCTTCTTCTGGTCCGTCCAAGCGCCACCTTGGGGTCCTTGGCTGGGGGTGATCCGTGAGAGGGGGGAGCAGCGTGACGGTCGCGCGGCCCGCACGTACCGGCTTCTC
>JAQOWT010000344.1:0-21854 GCA_030407085.1 Trichopria drosophilae
CATTACTAAAAAACATTAGCCGCAATTAGGTTTCTTCGTAGTTTTTTGGTTTTATTTTGTAAAAATACAAATTGTCTAAGACTAAGAAAAATTCGTCTAGACTTAGTCTGGGTCGAGGTAATAGTATTTACTAAAATGCGGCTAACGAATAATTGCTTTCCTGAAGGTTTACGTCCACATGTAAGCCTAATGAGATTATGTGCGCCCAGGTAGTTTCGGACGTTATAGCTAAGCCGTCCCCCTTTCGGTGTTATCAGTAGACCC
This sequence comes from Trichopria drosophilae, assembly GCA_030407085.1. Lineage (NCBI taxonomy): Eukaryota > Metazoa > Arthropoda > Insecta > Hymenoptera > Diapriidae > Trichopria > Trichopria drosophilae. The sequence goes on from JAQOWT010000344.1 coordinate 265, forward strand.
TCTTTCAGCTAGGCTCGCAGGTACAATTGAACCATTCTTATGGAATTGAAGGGATGCGAGAAGGGATTTTCCGATTTTATCTAACCAGTAGGTGTAGCATCTAAGGTCCAGTCAAAAGGGTCAGTCTAGAGCCACTCTTGAAACAGTGCGTACACAACGTATAAACTCTGTCAATTTCAGACTTTCATTCCCCGTCGCAATTCTGAAGCTTGTGTGAAACATTAGTGTTCTCAAAATTATCACCTACAAAATGATGGCCGATATCGAAGATAGTGCGAACTCTCACCAGTACGATACCGTCGAATTACGATCCTGGATGTGTCAACTTGAAAAGAAATTGATTAAGCTGACGCAAGAGTCGAGCATCAGTCTGCGGGTTGTTGCGGTACTGCATAATTCCTTTATGCAAGCTGATAAGGATTTGAGCAAAAGGGAGAAACTTCGCAAGGAGGCCGAAGAGAAACGTGTGGCGACGCAGGCAGCGCGCGCGCCGCCCCCCGGGCGCAGACGAAAACAGGTTTTGGTCCCACGGACGGACTTCAGCACGTAACTTGGCGCGGTTGGATTAAGGCGCAAGCGCAAAACCAGGCCAGCGATTCGCCACCTTAAGGTAGCGGCGGCGTACGACAGTCTCTAGCCACCTCTCATCGCGATCATGTGCGAATCGACGCGGTCATTCTTTCGGGCCGAGCTTTACTTTGTTACGCGGACGATCTCGTTTTCTCTTCACATTTATTGTTACGCGATAGTTTATTCTCTCGTTCGCGGAATCGCTTCCCGCGATCGCATTCTAGCTTGTGTGAAAAGTAATAAATTTGCAGTTGTCGTTATTCGCGAGTTTCTTTGTTCGACAACTTTCGACGTATCAAAAAGATGTGTACGATTCGGGGAAGAGGAAGAAGTATAGACATAGTTTAAGGTTGAAATCATATGTATAAGATATATATAAAATGTAAATATGTAGATACGGTGTAGTTTAATTGTAATAATATGAATGTAAAAATATTTACATTAAGTTCTTGTCTTAAGTAAGATATAAGGTTGTTGTATTCATATCTTAATAAGTAACAATAAATAAATAAAGTTTACTTTATTTACCATATTCACACCAGTTTAATATATTTCAACCCTTTTTCGCGAGTTATCGCGAGACAAAAAAACGGGACGTAAGGACGTACGGATAAGACTATTGACATACATTTTTTTTTAAATACGTGTTTGGCATGACTTAGATCTGATTAGATTGTGGCGCAGATGCATCCGTCCATTACTAAAAAACATTAGCCGCAATTAGGTTTCTTCGTAGTTTTTTGGTTTTATTTTGTAAAAATACAAATTGTCTAAGACTAAGAAAAATTCGTCTAGACTTAGTCTGGGTCGAGGTAATAGTATTTACTAAAATGCGGCTAACGAATAATTGCTTTCCTGAAGGTTTACGTCCACATGTAAGCCTAATGAGATTATGTGCGCCCAGGTAGTTTCGGACGTTATAGCTAAGCCGTCCCCCTTTCGGTGTTATCAGTAGACCCTCTTTCAGCTAGGCTCGCAGGTACAATTGAACCATTCTTATGGAATTGAAGGGATGCGAGAAGGGATTTTCCGATTTTATCTAACCAGTAGGTGTAGCATCTAAGGTCCAGTCAAAAGGGTCAGTCTAGAGCCACTCTTGAAACAGTGCGTACACAACGTATAAACTCTGTCAATTTCAGACTTTCATTCCCCGTCGCAATTCTGAAGCTTGTGTGAAACATTAGTGTTCTCAAAATTATCACCTACAAAATGATGGCCGATATCGAAGATAGTGCGAACTCTCACCAGTACGATACCGTCGAATTACGATCCTGGATGTGTCAACTTGAAAAGAAATTGATTAAGCTGACGCAAGAGTCGAGCATCAGTCTGCGGGTTGTTGCGGTACTGCATAATTCCTTTATGCAAGCTGATAAGGATTTGAGCAAAAGGGAGAAACTTCGCAAGGAGGCCGAAGAGAAACGTGTGGCGACGCAGGCAGCGCGCGCGCCGCCCCCCGGGCGCAGACGAAAACAGGTTTTGGTCCCACGGCCGGACTTCAGCACGTAACTTGGCGCGGTTGGATTAAGGCGCAAGCGCAAAACCAGGCCAGCGATTCGCCACCTTAAGGTAGCGGCGGCGTACGACAGTCTCTAGCCACCTCTCATCGCGATCATGTGCGAATCGACGCGGTCATTCTTTCGGGCCGAGCTTTACTTTGTTACGCGGACGATCTCGTTTTCTCTTCACATTTATTGTTACGCGATAGTTTATTCTCTCGTTCGTGGAATCGCTTCCCGCGATCGCATTCTAGCTTGTGTGAAAAGTAATAAATTTGCAGTTGTCGTTATTCGCGAGTTTCTTTGTTCGACAACTTTCGACGTATCAAAAAGATGTGTACGATTCGGGGAAGAGGAAGAAGTATAGACATAGTTTAAGGTTGAAATCATATGTATAAGATATATATAAAATGTAAATATGTAGATACGGTGTAGTTTAATTGTAATAATATGAATGTAAAAATATTTACATTAAGTTCTTGTCTTAAGTAAGATATAAGGTTGTTGTATTCATATCTTAATAAGTAACAATAAATAAATAAAGTTTACTTTATTTACCATATTCACACCAGTTTAATATATTTCAACCCTTTTTCGCGAGTTATCGCGAGACAAAAAAACGGGACGTAAGGACGTACGGATAAGACTATTGACATACATTTTTTTTTAAATACGTGTTTGGCATGACTTAGATCTGATTAGATTGTGGCGCAGATGCATCCGTCCATTACTAAAAAACATTAGCCGCAATTAGGTTTCTTCGTAGTTTTTTGGTTTTATTTTGTAAAAATACAAATTGTCTAAGACTAAGAAAAATTCGTCTAGACTTAGTCTGGGTCGAGGTAATAGTATTTACTAAAATGCGGCTAACGAATAATTGCTTTCCTGAAGGTTTACGTCCACATGTAAGCCTAATGAGATTATGTGCGCCCAGGTAGTTTCGGACGTTATAGCTAAGCCGTCCCCCTTTCGGTGTTATCAGTAGACCCTCTTTCAGCTAGGCTCGCAGGTACAATTGAACCATTCTTATGGAATTGAAGGGATGCGAGAAGGGATTTTCCGATTTTATCTAACCAGTAGGTGTAGCATCTAAGGTCCAGTCAAAAGGGTCAGTCTAGAGCCACTCTTGAAACAGTGCGTACACAACGTATAAACTCTGTCAATTTCAGACTTTCATTCCCCGTCGCAATTCTGAAGCTTGTGTGAAACATTAGTGTTCTCAAAATTATCACCTACAAAATGATGGCCGATATCGAAGATAGTGCGAACTCTCACCAGTACGATACCGTCGAATTACGATCCTGGATGTGTCAACTTGAAAAGAAATTGATTAAGCTGACGCAAGAGTCGAGCATCAGTCTGCGGGTTGTTGCGGTACTGCATAATTCCTTTATGCAAGCTGATAAGGATTTGAGCAAAAGGGAGAAACTTCGCAAGGAGGCCGAAGAGAAACGTGTGGCGACGCAGGCAGCGCGCGCGCCGCCCCCCGGGCGCAGACGAAAACAGGTTTTGGTCCCACGGCCGGACTTCAGCACGTAACTTGGCGCGGTTGGATTAAGGCGCAAGCGCAAAACCAGGCCAGCGATTCGCCACCTTAAGGTAGCGGCGGCGTACGACAGTCTCTAGCCACCTCTCATCGCGATCATGTGCGAATCGACGCGGTCATTCTTTCGGGCCGAGCTTTACTTTGTTACGCGGACGATCTCGTTTTCTCTTCACATTTATTGTTACGCGATAGTTTATTCTCTCGTTCGCGGAATCGCTTCCCGCGATCGCATTCTAGCTTGTGTGAAAAGTAATAAATTTGCAGTTGTCGTTATTCGCGAGTTTCTTTGTTCGACAACTTTCGACGTATCAAAAAGATGTGTACGATTCGGGGAAGAGGAAGAAGTATAGACATAGTTTAAGGTTGAAATCATATGTATAAGATATATATAAAATGTAAATATGTAGATACGGTGTAGTTTAATTGTAATAATATGAATGTAAAAATATTTACATTAAGTTCTTGTCTTAAGTAAGATATAAGGTTGTTGTATTCATATCTTAATAAGTAACAATAAATAAATAAAGTTTACTTTATTTACCATATTCACACCAGTTTAATATATTTCAACCCTTTTTCGCGAGTTATCGCGAGACAAAAAAACGGGACGTAAGGACGTACGGATAAGACTATTGACATACATTTTTTTTTAAATACGTGTTTGGCATGACTTAGATCTGATTAGATTGTGGCGCAGATGCATCCGTCCATTACTAAAAAACATTAGCCGCAATTAGGTTTCTTCGTAGTTTTTTGGTTTTATTTTGTAAAAATACAAATTGTCTAAGACTAAGAAAAATTCGTCTAGACTTAGTCTGGGTCGAGGTAATAGTATTTACTAAAATGCGGCTAACGAATAATTGCTTTCCTGAAGGTTTACGTCCACATGTAAGCCTAATGAGATTATGTGCGCCCAGGTAGTTTCGGACGTTATAGCTAAGCCGTCCCCCTTTCGGTGTTATCAGTAGACCCTCTTTCAGCTAGGCTCGCAGGTACAATTGAACCATTCTTATGGAATTGAAGGGATGCGAGAAGGGATTTTCCGATTTTATCTAACCAGTAGGTGTAGCATCTAAGGTCCAGTCAAAAGGGTCAGTCTAGAGCCACTCTTGAAACAGTGCGTACACAACGTATAAACTCTGTCAATTTCAGACTTTCATTCCCCGTCGCAATTCTGAAGCTTGTGTGAAACATTAGTGTTCTCAAAATTATCACCTACAAAATGATGGCCGATATCGAAGATAGTGCGAACTCTCACCAGTACGATACCGTCGAATTACGATCCTGGATGTGTCAACTTGAAAAGAAATTGATTAAGCTGACGCAAGAGTCGAGCATCAGTCTGCGGGTTGTTGCGGTACTGCATAATTCCTTTATGCAAGCTGATAAGGATTTGAGCAAAAGGGAGAAACTTCGCAAGGAGGCCGAAGAGAAACGTGTGGCGACGCAGGCAGCGCGCGCGCCGCCCCCCGGGCGCAGACGAAAACAGGTTTTGGTCCCACGGACGGACTTCAGCACGTAACTTGGCGCGGTTGGATTAAGGCGCAAGCGCAAAACCAGGCCAGCGATTCGCCACCTTAAGGTAGCGGCGGCGTACGACAGTCTCTAGCCACCTCTCATCGCGATCATGTGCGAATCGACGCGGTCATTCTTTCGGGCCGAGCTTTACTTTGTTACGCGGACGATCTCGTTTTCTCTTCACATTTATTGTTACGCGATAGTTTATTCTCTCGTTCGCGGAATCGCTTCCCGCGATCGCATTCTAGCTTGTGTGAAAAGTAATAAATTTGCAGTTGTCGTTATTCGCGAGTTTCTTTGTTCGACACCTTTCGACGTATCAAAAAGATGTGTACGATTCGGGGAAGAGGAAGAAGTATAGACATAGTTTAAGGTTGAAATCATATGTATAAGATATATATAAAATGTAAATATGTAGATACGGTGTAGTTTAATTGTAATAATATGAATGTAAAAATATTTACATTAAGTTCTTGTCTTAAGTAAGATATAAGGTTGTTGTATTCATATCTTAATAAGTAACAATAAATAAATAAAGTTTACTTTATTTACCATATTCACACCAGTTTAATATATTTCAACCCTTTTTCGCGAGTTATCGCGAGACAAAAAAACGGGACGTAAGGACGTACGGATAAGACTATTGACATACATTTTTTTTTAAATACGTGTTTGGCATGACTTAGATCTGATTAGATTGTGGCGCAGATGCATCCGTCCATTACTAAAAAACATTAGCCGCAATTAGGTTTCTTCGTAGTTTTTTGGTTTTATTTTGTAAAAATACAAATTGTCTAAGACTAAGAAAAATTCGTCTAGACTTAGTCTGGGTCGAGGTAATAGTATTTACTAAAATGCGGCTAACGAATAATTGCTTTCCTGAAGGTTTACGTCCACATGTAAGCCTAATGAGATTATGTGCGCCCAGGTAGTTTCGGACGTTATAGCTAAGCCGTCCCCCTTTCGGTGTTATCAGTAGACCCTCTTTCAGCTAGGCTCGCAGGTACAATTGAACCATTCTTATGGAATTGAAGGGATGCGAGAAGGGATTTTCCGATTTTATCTAACCAGTAGGTGTAGCATCTAAGGTCCAGTCAAAAGGGTCAGTCTAGAGCCACTCTTGAAACAGTGCGTACACAACGTATAAACTCTGTCAATTTCAGACTTTCATTCCCCGTCGCAATTCTGAAGCTTGTGTGAAACATTAGTGTTCTCAAAATTATCACCTACAAAATGATGGCCGATATCGAAGATAGTGCGAACTCTCACCAGTACGATACCGTCGAATTACGATCCTGGATGTGTCAACTTGAAAAGAAATTGATTAAGCTGACGCAAGAGTCGAGCATCAGTCTGCGGGTTGTTGCGGTACTGCATAATTCCTTTATGCAAGCTGATAAGGATTTGAGCAAAAGGGAGAAACTTCGCAAGGAGGCCGAAGAGAAACGTGTGGCGACGCAGGCAGCGCGCGCGCCGCCCCCCGGGCGCAGACGAAAACAGGTTTTGGTCCCACGGACGGACTTCAGCACGTAACTTGGCGCGGTTGGATTAAGGCGCAAGCGCAAAACCAGGCCAGCGATTCGCCACCTTAAGGTAGCGGCGGCGTACGACAGTCTCTAGCCACCTCTCATCGCGATCATGTGCGAATCGACGCGGTCATTCTTTCGGGCCGAGCTTTACTTTGTTACGCGGACGATCTCGTTTTCTCTTCACAGTTATTGTTACGCGATAGTTTATTCTCTCGTTCGCGGAATCGCTTCCCGCGATCGCATTCTAGCTTGTGTGAAAAGTAATAAATTTGCAGTTGTCGTTATTCGCGAGTTTCTTTGTTCGACACCTTTCGACGTATCAAAAAGATGTGTACGATTCGGGGAAGAGGAAGAAGTATAGACATAGTTTAAGGTTGAAATCATATGTATAAGATATATATAAAATGTAAATATGTAGATACGGTGTAGTTTAATTGTAATAATATGAATGTAAAAATATTTACATTAAGTTCTTGTCTTAAGTAAGATATAAGGTTGTTGTATTCATATCTTAATAAGTAACAATAAATAAATAAAGTTTACTTTATTTACCATATTCACACCAGTTTAATATATTTCAACCCTTTTTCGCGAGTTATCGCGAGACAAAAAAACGGGACGTAAGGACGTACGGATAAGACTATTGACATACATTTTTTTTTAAATACGTGTTTGGCATGACTTAGATCTGATTAGATTGTGGCGCAGATGCATCCGTCCATTACTAAAAAACATTAGCCGCAATTAGGTTTCTTCGTAGTTTTTTGGTTTTATTTTGTAAAAATACAAATTGTCTAAGACTAAGAAAAATTCGTCTAGACTTAGTCTGGGTCGAGGTAATAGTATTTACTAAAATGCGGCTAACGAATAATTGCTTTCCTGAAGGTTTACGTCCACATGTAAGCCTAATGAGATTATGTGCGCCCAGGTAGTTTCGGACGTTATAGCTAAGCCGTCCCCCTTTCGGTGTTATCAGTAGACCCTCTTTCAGCTAGGCTCGCAGGTACAATTGAACCATTCTTATGGAATTGAAGGGATGCGAGAAGGGATTTTCCGATTTTATCTAACCAGTAGGTGTAGCATCTAAGGTCCAGTCAAAAGGGTCAGTCTAGAGCCACTCTTGAAACAGTGCGTACACAACGTATAAACTCTGTCAATTTCAGACTTTCATTCCCCGTCGCAATTCTGAAGCTTGTGTGAAACATTAGTGTTCTCAAAATTATCACCTACAAAATGATGGCCGATATCGAAGATAGTGCGAACTCTCACCAGTACGATACCGTCGAATTACGATCCTGGATGTGTCAACTTGAAAAGAAATTGATTAAGCTGACGCAAGAGTCGAGCATCAGTCTGCGGGTTGTTGCGGTACTGCATAATTCCTTTATGCAAGCTGATAAGGATTTGAGCAAAAGGGAGAAACTTCGCAAGGAGGCCGAAGAGAAACGTGTGGCGACGCAGGCAGCGCGCGCGCCGCCCCCCGGGCGCAGACGAAAACAGGTTTTGGTCCCACGGACGGACTTCAGCACGTAACTTGGCGCGGTTGGATTAAGGCGCAAGCGCAAAACCAGGCCAGCGATTCGCCACCTTAAGGTAGCGGCGGCGTACGACAGTCTCTAGCCACCTCTCATCGCGATCATGTGCGAATCGACGCGGTCATTCTTTCGGGCCGAGCTTTACTTTGTTACGCGGACGATCTCGTTTTCTCTTCACATTTATTGTTACGCGATAGTTTATTCTCTCGTTCGCGGAATCGCTTCCCGCGATCGCATTCTAGCTTGTGTGAAAAGTAATAAATTTGCAGTTGTCGTTATTCGCGAGTTTCTTTGTTCGACAACTTTCGACGTATCAAAAAGATGTGTACGATTCGGGGAAGAGGAAGAAGTATAGACATAGTTTAAGGTTGAAATCATATGTATAAGATATATATAAAATGTAAATATGTAGATACGGTGTAGTTTAATTGTAATAATATGAATGTAAAAATATTTACATTAAGTTCTTGTCTTAAGTAAGATATAAGGTTGTTGTATTCATATCTTAATAAGTAACAATAAATAAATAAAGTTTACTTTATTTACCATATTCACACCAGTTTAATATATTTCAACCCTTTTTCGCGAGTTATCGCGAGACAAAAAAACGGGACGTAAGGACGTACGGATAAGACTATTGACATACATTTTTTTTTAAATACGTGTTTGGCATGACTTAGATCTGATTAGATTGTGGCGCAGATGCATCCGTCCATTACTAAAAAACATTAGCCGCAATTAGGTTTCTTCGTAGTTTTTTGGTTTTATTTTGTAAAAATACAAATTGTCTAAGACTAAGAAAAATTCGTCTAGACTTAGTCTGGGTCGAGGTAATAGTATTTACTAAAATGCGGCTAACGAATAATTGCTTTCCTGAAGGTTTACGTCCACATGTAAGCCTAATGAGATTATGTGCGCCCAGGTAGTTTCGGACGTTATAGCTAAGCCGTCCCCCTTTCGGTGTTATCAGTAGACCCTCTTTCAGCTAGGCTCGCAGGTACAATTGAACCATTCTTATGGAATTGAAGGGATGCGAGAAGGGATTTTCCGATTTTATCTAACCAGTAGGTGTAGCATCTAAGGTCCAGTCAAAAGGGTCAGTCTAGAGCCACTCTTGAAACAGTGCGTACACAACGTATAAACTCTGTCAATTTCAGACTTTCATTCCCCGTCGCAATTCTGAAGCTTGTGTGAAACATTAGTGTTCTCAAAATTATCACCTACAAAATGATGGCCGATATCGAAGATAGTGCGAACTCTCACCAGTACGATACCGTCGAATTACGATCCTGGATGTGTCAACTTGAAAAGAAATTGATTAAGCTGACGCAAGAGTCGAGCATCAGTCTGCGGGTTGTTGCGGTACTGCATAATTCCTTTATGCAAGCTGATAAGGATTTGAGCAAAAGGGAGAAACTTCGCAAGGAGGCCGAAGAGAAACGTGTGGCGACGCAGGCAGCGCGCGCGCCGCCCCCCGGGCGCAGACGAAAACAGGTTTTGGTCCCACGGACGGACTTCAGCACGTAACTTGGCGCGGTTGGATTAAGGCGCAAGCGCAAAACCAGGCCAGCGATTCGCCACCTTAAGGTAGCGGCGGCGTACGACAGTCTCTAGCCACCTCTCATCGCGATCATGTGCGAATCGACGCGGTCATTCTTTCGGGCCGAGCTTTACTTTGTTACGCGGACGATCTCGTTTTCTCTTCACATTTATTGTTACGCGATAGTTTATTCTCTCGTTCGTGGAATCGCTTCCCGCGATCGCATTCTAGCTTGTGTGAAAAGTAATAAATTTGCAGTTGTCGTTATTCGCGAGTTTCTTTGTTCGACAACTTTCGACGTATCAAAAAGATGTGTACGATTCGGGGAAGAGGAAGAAGTATAGACATAGTTTAAGGTTGAAATCATATGTATAAGATATATATAAAATGTAAATATGTAGATACGGTGTAGTTTAATTGTAATAATATGAATGTAAAAATATTTACATTAAGTTCTTGTCTTAAGTAAGATATAAGGTTGTTGTATTCATATCTTAATAAGTAACAATAAATAAATAAAGTTTACTTTATTTACCATATTCACACCAGTTTAATATATTTCAACCCTTTTTCGCGAGTTATCGCGAGACAAAAAAACGGGACGTAAGGACGTACGGATAAGACTATTGACATACATTTTTTTTTAAATACGTGTTTGGCATGACTTAGATCTGATTAGATTGTGGCGCAGATGCATCCGTCCATTACTAAAAAACATTAGCCGCAATTAGGTTTCTTCGTAGTTTTTTGGTTTTATTTTGTAAAAATACAAATTGTCTAAGACTAAGAAAAATTCGTCTAGACTTAGTCTGGGTCGAGGTAATAGTATTTACTAAAATGCGGCTAACGAATAATTGCTTTCCTGAAGGTTTACGTCCACATGTAAGCCTAATGAGATTATGTGCGCCCAGGTAGTTTCGGACGTTATAGCTAAGCCGTCCCCCTTTCGGTGTTATCAGTAGACCCTCTTTCAGCTAGGCTCGCAGGTACAATTGAACCATTCTTATGGAATTGAAGGGATGCGAGAAGGGATTTTCCGATTTTATCTAACCAGTAGGTGTAGCATCTAAGGTCCAGTCAAAAGGGTCAGTCTAGAGCCACTCTTGAAACAGTGCGTACACAACGTATAAACTCTGTCAATTTCAGACTTTCATTCCCCGTCGCAATTCTGAAGCTTGTGTGAAACATTAGTGTTCTCAAAATTATCACCTACAAAATGATGGCCGATATCGAAGATAGTGCGAACTCTCACCAGTACGATACCGTCGAATTACGATCCTGGATGTGTCAACTTGAAAAGAAATTGATTAAGCTGACGCAAGAGTCGAGCATCAGTCTGCGGGTTGTTGCGGTACTGCATAATTCCTTTATGCAAGCTGATAAGGATTTGAGCAAAAGGGAGAAACTTCGCAAGGAGGCCGAAGAGAAACGTGTGGCGACGCAGGCAGCGCGCGCGCCGCCCCCCGGGCGCAGACGAAAACAGGTTTTGGTCCCACGGACGGACTTCAGCACGTAACTTGGCGCGGTTGGATTAAGGCGCAAGCGCAAAACCAGGCCAGCGATTCGCCACCTTAAGGTAGCGGCGGCGTACGACAGTCTCTAGCCACCTCTCATCGCGATCATGTGCGAATCGACGCGGTCATTCTTTCGGGCCGAGCTTTACTTTGTTACGCGGACGATCTCGTTTTCTCTTCACAGTTATTGTTACGCGATAGTTTATTCTCTCGTTCGCGGAATCGCTTCCCGCGATCGCATTCTAGCTTGTGTGAAAAGTAATAAATTTGCAGTTGTCGTTATTCGCGAGTTTCTTTGTTCGACACCTTTCGACGTATCAAAAAGATGTGTACGATTCGGGGAAGAGGAAGAAGTATAGACATAGTTTAAGGTTGAAATCATATGTATAAGATATATATAAAATGTAAATATGTAGATACGGTGTAGTTTAATTGTAATAATATGAATGTAAAAATATTTACATTAAGTTCTTGTCTTAAGTAAGATATAAGGTTGTTGTATTCATATCTTAATAAGTAACAATAAATAAATAAAGTTTACTTTATTTACCATATTCACACCAGTTTAATATATTTCAACCCTTTTTCGCGAGTTATCGCGAGACAAAAAAACGGGACGTAAGGACGTACGGATAAGACTATTGACATACATTTTTTTTTAAATACGTGTTTGGCATGACTTAGATCTGATTAGATTGTGGCGCAGATGCATCCGTCCATTACTAAAAAACATTAGCCGCAATTAGGTTTCTTCGTAGTTTTTTGGTTTTATTTTGTAAAAATACAAATTGTCTAAGACTAAGAAAAATTCGTCTAGACTTAGTCTGGGTCGAGGTAATAGTATTTACTAAAATGCGGCTAACGAATAATTGCTTTCCTGAAGGTTTACGTCCACATGTAAGCCTAATGAGATTATGTGCGCCCAGGTAGTTTCGGACGTTATAGCTAAGCCGTCCCCCTTTCGGTGTTATCAGTAGACCCTCTTTCAGCTAGGCTCGCAGGTACAATTGAACCATTCTTATGGAATTGAAGGGATGCGAGAAGGGATTTTCCGATTTTATCTAACCAGTAGGTGTAGCATCTAAGGTCCAGTCAAAAGGGTCAGTCTAGAGCCACTCTTGAAACAGTGCGTACACAACGTATAAACTCTGTCAATTTCAGACTTTCATTCCCCGTCGCAATTCTGAAGCTTGTGTGAAACATTAGTGTTCTCAAAATTATCACCTACAAAATGATGGCCGATATCGAAGATAGTGCGAACTCTCACCAGTACGATACCGTCGAATTACGATCCTGGATGTGTCAACTTGAAAAGAAATTGATTAAGCTGACGCAAGAGTCGAGCATCAGTCTGCGGGTTGTTGCGGTACTGCATAATTCCTTTATGCAAGCTGATAAGGATTTGAGCAAAAGGGAGAAACTTCGCAAGGAGGCCGAAGAGAAACGTGTGGCGACGCAGGCAGCGCGCGCGCCGCCCCCCGGGCGCAGACGAAAACAGGTTTTGGTCCCACGGACGGACTTCAGCACGTAACTTGGCGCGGTTGGATTAAGGCGCAAGCGCAAAACCAGGCCAGCGATTCGCCACCTTAAGGTAGCGGCGGCGTACGACAGTCTCTAGCCACCTCTCATCGCGATCATGTGCGAATCGACGCGGTCATTCTTTCGGGCCGAGCTTTACTTTGTTACGCGGACGATCTCGTTTTCTCTTCACATTTATTGTTACGCGATAGTTTATTCTCTCGTTCGCGGAATCGCTTCCCGCGATCGCATTCTAGCTTGTGTGAAAAGTAATAAATTTGCAGTTGTCGTTATTCGCGAGTTTCTTTGTTCGACAACTTTCGACGTATCAAAAAGATGTGTACGATTCGGGGAAGAGGAAGAAGTATAGACATAGTTTAAGGTTGAAATCATATGTATAAGATATATATAAAATGTAAATATGTAGATACGGTGTAGTTTAATTGTAATAATATGAATGTAAAAATATTTACATTAAGTTCTTGTCTTAAGTAAGATATAAGGTTGTTGTATTCATATCTTAATAAGTAACAATAAATAAATAAAGTTTACTTTATTTACCATATTCACACCAGTTTAATATATTTCAACCCTTTTTCGCGAGTTATCGCGAGACAAAAAAACGGGACGTAAGGACGTACGGATAAGACTATTGACATACATTTTTTTTTAAATACGTGTTTGGCATGACTTAGATCTGATTAGATTGTGGCGCAGATGCATCCGTCCATTACTAAAAAACATTAGCCGCAATTAGGTTTCTTCGTAGTTTTTTGGTTTTATTTTGTAAAAATACAAATTGTCTAAGACTAAGAAAAATTCGTCTAGACTTAGTCTGGGTCGAGGTAATAGTATTTACTAAAATGCGGCTAACGAATAATTGCTTTCCTGAAGGTTTACGTCCACATGTAAGCCTAATGAGATTATGTGCGCCCAGGTAGTTTCGGACGTTATAGCTAAGCCGTCCCCCTTTCGGTGTTATCAGTAGACCCTCTTTCAGCTAGGCTCGCAGGTACAATTGAACCATTCTTATGGAATTGAAGGGATGCGAGAAGGGATTTTCCGATTTTATCTAACCAGTAGGTGTAGCATCTAAGGTCCAGTCAAAAGGGTCAGTCTAGAGCCACTCTTGAAACAGTGCGTACACAACGTATAAACTCTGTCAATTTCAGACTTTCATTCCCCGTCGCAATTCTGAAGCTTGTGTGAAACATTAGTGTTCTCAAAATTATCACCTACAAAATGATGGCCGATATCGAAGATAGTGCGAACTCTCACCAGTACGATACCGTCGAATTACGATCCTGGATGTGTCAACTTGAAAAGAAATTGATTAAGCTGACGCAAGAGTCGAGCATCAGTCTGCGGGTTGTTGCGGTACTGCATAATTCCTTTATGCAAGCTGATAAGGATTTGAGCAAAAGGGAGAAACTTCGCAAGGAGGCCGAAGAGAAACGTGTGGCGACGCAGGCAGCGCGCGCGCCGCCCCCCGGGCGCAGACGAAAACAGGTTTTGGTCCCACGGACGGACTTCAGCACGTAACTTGGCGCGGTTGGATTAAGGCGCAAGCGCAAAACCAGGCCAGCGATTCGCCACCTTAAGGTAGCGGCGGCGTACGACAGTCTCTAGCCACCTCTCATCGCGATCATGTGCGAATCGACGCGGTCATTCTTTCGGGCCGAGCTTTACTTTGTTACGCGGACGATCTCGTTTTCTCTTCACATTTATTGTTACGCGATAGTTTATTCTCTCGTTCGCGGAATCGCTTCCCGCGATCGCATTCTAGCTTGTGTGAAAAGTAATAAATTTGCAGTTGTCGTTATTCGCGAGTTTCTTTGTTCGACAACTTTCGACGTATCAAAAAGATGTGTACGATTCGGGGAAGAGGAAGAAGTATAGACATAGTTTAAGGTTGAAATCATATGTATAAGATATATATAAAATGTAAATATGTAGATACGGTGTAGTTTAATTGTAATAATATGAATGTAAAAATATTTACATTAAGTTCTTGTCTTAAGTAAGATATAAGGTTGTTGTATTCATATCTTAATAAGTAACAATAAATAAATAAAGTTTACTTTATTTACCATATTCACACCAGTTTAATATATTTCAACCCTTTTTCGCGAGTTATCGCGAGACAAAAAAACGGGACGTAAGGACGTACGGATAAGACTATTGACATACATTTTTTTTTAAATACGTGTTTGGCATGACTTAGATCTGATTAGATTGTGGCGCAGATGCATCCGTCCATTACTAAAAAACATTAGCCGCAATTAGGTTTCTTCGTAGTTTTTTGGTTTTATTTTGTAAAAATACAAATTGTCTAAGACTAAGAAAAATTCGTCTAGACTTAGTCTGGGTCGAGGTAATAGTATTTACTAAAATGCGGCTAACGAATAATTGCTTTCCTGAAGGTTTACGTCCACATGTAAGCCTAATGAGATTATGTGCGCCCAGGTAGTTTCGGACGTTATAGCTAAGCCGTCCCCCTTTCGGTGTTATCAGTAGACCCTCTTTCAGCTAGGCTCGCAGGTACAATTGAACCATTCTTATGGAATTGAAGGGATGCGAGAAGGGATTTTCCGATTTTATCTAACCAGTAGGTGTAGCATCTAAGGTCCAGTCAAAAGGGTCAGTCTAGAGCCACTCTTGAAACAGTGCGTACACAACGTATAAACTCTGTCAATTTCAGACTTTCATTCCCCGTCGCAATTCTGAAGCTTGTGTGAAACATTAGTGTTCTCAAAATTATCACCTACAAAATGATGGCCGATATCGAAGATAGTGCGAACTCTCACCAGTACGATACCGTCGAATTACGATCCTGGATGTGTCAACTTGAAAAGAAATTGATTAAGCTGACGCAAGAGTCGAGCATCAGTCTGCGGGTTGTTGCGGTACTGCATAATTCCTTTATGCAAGCTGATAAGGATTTGAGCAAAAGGGAGAAACTTCGCAAGGAGGCCGAAGAGAAACGTGTGGCGACGCAGGCAGCGCGCGCGCCGCCCCCCGGGCGCAGACGAAAACAGGTTTTGGTCCCACGGACGGACTTCAGCACGTAACTTGGCGCGGTTGGATTAAGGCGCAAGCGCAAAACCAGGCCAGCGATTCGCCACCTTAAGGTAGCGGCGGCGTACGACAGTCTCTAGCCACCTCTCATCGCGATCATGTGCGAATCGACGCGGTCATTCTTTCGGGCCGAGCTTTACTTTGTTACGCGGACGATCTCGTTTTCTCTTCACAGTTATTGTTACGCGATAGTTTATTCTCTCGTTCGCGGAATCGCTTCCCGCGATCGCATTCTAGCTTGTGTGAAAAGTAATAAATTTGCAGTTGTCGTTATTCGCGAGTTTCTTTGTTCGACACCTTTCGACGTATCAAAAAGATGTGTACGATTCGGGGAAGAGGAAGAAGTATAGACATAGTTTAAGGTTGAAATCATATGTATAAGATATATATAAAATGTAAATATGTAGATACGGTGTAGTTTAATTGTAATAATATGAATGTAAAAATATTTACATTAAGTTCTTGTCTTAAGTAAGATATAAGGTTGTTGTATTCATATCTTAATAAGTAACAATAAATAAATAAAGTTTACTTTATTTACCATATTCACACCAGTTTAATATATTTCAACCCTTTTTCGCGAGTTATCGCGAGACAAAAAAACGGGACGTAAGGACGTACGGATAAGACTATTGACATACATTTTTTTTTAAATACGTGTTTGGCATGACTTAGATCTGATTAGATTGTGGCGCAGATGCATCCGTCCATTACTAAAAAACATTAGCCGCAATTAGGTTTCTTCGTAGTTTTTTGGTTTTATTTTGTAAAAATACAAATTGTCTAAGACTAAGAAAAATTCGTCTAGACTTAGTCTGGGTCGAGGTAATAGTATTTACTAAAATGCGGCTAACGAATAATTGCTTTCCTGAAGGTTTACGTCCACATGTAAGCCTAATGAGATTATGTGCGCCCAGGTAGTTTCGGACGTTATAGCTAAGCCGTCCCCCTTTCGGTGTTATCAGTAGACCCTCTTTCAGCTAGGCTCGCAGGTACAATTGAACCATTCTTATGGAATTGAAGGGATGCGAGAAGGGATTTTCCGATTTTATCTAACCAGTAGGTGTAGCATCTAAGGTCCAGTCAAAAGGGTCAGTCTAGAGCCACTCTTGAAACAGTGCGTACACAACGTATAAACTCTGTCAATTTCAGACTTTCATTCCCCGTCGCAATTCTGAAGCTTGTGTGAAACATTAGTGTTCTCAAAATTATCACCTACAAAATGATGGCCGATATCGAAGATAGTGCGAACTCTCACCAGTACGATACCGTCGAATTACGATCCTGGATGTGTCAACTTGAAAAGAAATTGATTAAGCTGACGCAAGAGTCGAGCATCAGTCTGCGGGTTGTTGCGGTACTGCATAATTCCTTTATGCAAGCTGATAAGGATTTGAGCAAAAGGGAGAAACTTCGCAAGGAGGCCGAAGAGAAACGTGTGGCGACGCAGGCAGCGCGCGCGCCGCCCCCCGGGCGCAGACGAAAACAGGTTTTGGTCCCACGGACGGACTTCAGCACGTAACTTGGCGCGGTTGGATTAAGGCGCAAGCGCAAAACCAGGCCAGCGATTCGCCACCTTAAGGTAGCGGCGGCGTACGACAGTCTCTAGCCACCTCTCATCGCGATCATGTGCGAATCGACGCGGTCATTCTTTCGGGCCGAGCTTTACTTTGTTACGCGGACGATCTCGTTTTCTCTTCACAGTTATTGTTACGCGATAGTTTATTCTCTCGTTCGCGGAATCGCTTCCCGCGATCGCATTCTAGCTTGTGTGAAAAGTAATAAATTTGCAGTTGTCGTTATTCGCGAGTTTCTTTGTTCGACACCTTTCGACGTATCAAAAAGATGTGTACGATTCGGGGAAGAGGAAGAAGTATAGACATAGTTTAAGGTTGAAATCATATGTATAAGATATATATAAAATGTAAATATGTAGATACGGTGTAGTTTAATTGTAATAATATGAATGTAAAAATATTTACATTAAGTTCTTGTCTTAAGTAAGATATAAGGTTGTTGTATTCATATCTTAATAAGTAACAATAAATAAATAAAGTTTACTTTATTTACCATATTCACACCAGTTTAATATATTTCAACCCTTTTTCGCGAGTTATCGCGAGACAAAAAAACGGGACGTAAGGACGTACGGATAAGACTATTGACATACATTTTTTTTTAAATACGTGTTTGGCATGACTTAGATCTGATTAGATTGTGGCGCAGATGCATCCGTCCATTACTAAAAAACATTAGCCGCAATTAGGTTTCTTCGTAGTTTTTTGGTTTTATTTTGTAAAAATACAAATTGTCTAAGACTAAGAAAAATTCGTCTAGACTTAGTCTGGGTCGAGGTAATAGTATTTACTAAAATGCGGCTAACGAATAATTGCTTTCCTGAAGGTTTACGTCCACATGTAAGCCTAATGAGATTATGTGCGCCCAGGTAGTTTCGGACGTTATAGCTAAGCCGTCCCCCTTTCGGTGTTATCAGTAGACCCTCTTTCAGCTAGGCTCGCAGGTACAATTGAACCATTCTTATGGAATTGAAGGGATGCGAGAAGGGATTTTCCGATTTTATCTAACCAGTAGGTGTAGCATCTAAGGTCCAGTCAAAAGGGTCAGTCTAGAGCCACTCTTGAAACAGTGCGTACACAACGTATAAACTCTGTCAATTTCAGACTTTCATTCCCCGTCGCAATTCTGAAGCTTGTGTGAAACATTAGTGTTCTCAAAATTATCACCTACAAAATGATGGCCGATATCGAAGATAGTGCGAACTCTCACCAGTACGATACCGTCGAATTACGATCCTGGATGTGTCAACTTGAAAAGAAATTGATTAAGCTGACGCAAGAGTCGAGCATCAGTCTGCGGGTTGTTGCGGTACTGCATAATTCCTTTATGCAAGCTGATAAGGATTTGAGCAAAAGGGAGAAACTTCGCAAGGAGGCCGAAGAGAAACGTGTGGCGACGCAGGCAGCGCGCGCGCCGCCCCCCGGGCGCAGACGAAAACAGGTTTTGGTCCCACGGACGGACTTCAGCACGTAACTTGGCGCGGTTGGATTAAGGCGCAAGCGCAAAACCAGGCCAGCGATTCGCCACCTTAAGGTAGCGGCGGCGTACGACAGTCTCTAGCCACCTCTCATCGCGATCATGTGCGAATCGACGCGGTCATTCTTTCGGGCCGAGCTTTACTTTGTTACGCGGACGATCTCGTTTTCTCTTCACAGTTATTGTTACGCGATAGTTTATTCTCTCGTTCGCGGAATCGCTTCCCGCGATCGCATTCTAGCTTGTGTGAAAAGTAATAAATTTGCAGTTGTCGTTATTCGCGAGTTTCTTTGTTCGACACCTTTCGACGTATCAAAAAGATGTGTACGATTCGGGGAAGAGGAAGAAGTATAGACATAGTTTAAGGTTGAAATCATATGTATAAGATATATATAAAATGTAAATATGTAGATACGGTGTAGTTTAATTGTAATAATATGAATGTAAAAATATTTACATTAAGTTCTTGTCTTAAGTAAGATATAAGGTTGTTGTATTCATATCTTAATAAGTAACAATAAATAAATAAAGTTTACTTTATTTACCATATTCACACCAGTTTAATATATTTCAACCCTTTTTCGCGAGTTATCGCGAGACAAAAAAACGGGACGTAAGGACGTACGGATAAGACTATTGACATACATTTTTTTTTAAATACGTGTTTGGCATGACTTAGATCTGATTAGATTGTGGCGCAGATGCATCCGTCCATTACTAAAAAACATTAGCCGCAATTAGGTTTCTTCGTAGTTTTTTGGTTTTATTTTGTAAAAATACAAATTGTCTAAGACTAAGAAAAATTCGTCTAGACTTAGTCTGGGTCGAGGTAATAGTATTTACTAAAATGCGGCTAACGAATAATTGCTTTCCTGAAGGTTTACGTCCACATGTAAGCCTAATGAGATTATGTGCGCCCAGGTAGTTTCGGACGTTATAGCTAAGCCGTCCCCCTTTCGGTGTTATCAGTAGACCCTCTTTCAGCTAGGCTCGCAGGTACAATTGAACCATTCTTATGGAATTGAAGGGATGCGAGAAGGGATTTTCCGATTTTATCTAACCAGTAGGTGTAGCATCTAAGGTCCAGTCAAAAGGGTCAGTCTAGAGCCACTCTTGAAACAGTGCGTACACAACGTATAAACTCTGTCAATTTCAGACTTTCATTCCCCGTCGCAATTCTGAAGCTTGTGTGAAACATTAGTGTTCTCAAAATTATCACCTACAAAATGATGGCCGATATCGAAGATAGTGCGAACTCTCACCAGTACGATACCGTCGAATTACGATCCTGGATGTGTCAACTTGAAAAGAAATTGATTAAGCTGACGCAAGAGTCGAGCATCAGTCTGCGGGTTGTTGCGGTACTGCATAATTCCTTTATGCAAGCTGATAAGGATTTGAGCAAAAGGGAGAAACTTCGCAAGGAGGCCGAAGAGAAACGTGTGGCGACGCAGGCAGCGCGCGCGCCGCCCCCCGGGCGCAGACGAAAACAGGTTTTGGTCCCACGGACGGACTTCAGCACGTAACTTGGCGCGGTTGGATTAAGGCGCAAGCGCAAAACCAGGCCAGCGATTCGCCACCTT
Organism: Trichopria drosophilae; assembly: GCA_030407085.1. Lineage (NCBI taxonomy): Eukaryota > Metazoa > Arthropoda > Insecta > Hymenoptera > Diapriidae > Trichopria > Trichopria drosophilae. Next base: position 20,749 of record JAQOWT010000344.1, read on the forward strand.
AAGGTAGCGGCGGCGTACGACAGTCTCTAGCCACCTCTCATCGCGATCATGTGCGAATCGACGCGGTCATTCTTTCGGGCCGAGCTTTACTTTGTTACGCGGACGATCTCGTTTTCTCTTCACAGTTATTGTTACGCGATAGTTTATTCTCTCGTTCGCGGAATCGCTTCCCGCGATCGCATTCTAGCTTGTGTGAAAAGTAATAAATTTGCAGTTGTCGTTATTCGCGAGTTTCTTTGTTCGACACCTTTCGACGTATCAAAAAGATGTGTACGATTCGGGGAAGAGGAAGAAGTATAGACATAGTTTAAGGTTGAAATCATATGTATAAGATATATATAAAATGTAAATATGTAGATACGGTGTAGTTTAATTGTAATAATATGAATGTAAAAATATTTACATTAAGTTCTTGTCTTAAGTAAGATATAAGGTTGTTGTATTCATATCTTAATAAGTAACAATAAATAAATAAAGTTTACTTTATTTACCATATTCACACCAGTTTAATATATTTCAACCCTTTTTCGCGAGTTATCGCGAGACAAAAAAACGGGACGTAAGGACGTACGGATAAGACTATTGACATACATTTTTTTTTAAATACGTGTTTGGCATGACTTAGATCTGATTAGATTGTGGCGCAGATGCATCCGTCCATTACTAAAAAACATTAGCCCCAATTAAGTTTCTTCGTAGTTTTTTAGATTTATTTTGTAAAAATACAAATTGTATTAAAAAATGTTTCCAACAAAAAAGGTAGAGCATGAAATTCTCTACAAAAAAGGTTGTATGCATATTCATTCTGAAACCAACGATAATGCCATAAAAACTGGTTTCAAATGCTTATGACTAGGGTCTGAAGGGTCGATATTTGATGAAAAACTATAGGGTAATTTTTATGCACGAAGTGACCAAATTCAATACTTCGTCCAAACCTAAGGTCTGGGTAGAAGTAATTAATAATTCTGTACACCTATTGAAGCACTGCTTCGAATATAGAATATTTATTCAATTGTAATACGGAATATTAAAAGAATGTTTCATAACGGATTCCTCTACCTGTCTTCGAAACCTGCATAACATCGTTGAGTCCAGAAGGTAAT
>JAQOWT010000345.1:0-20001 GCA_030407085.1 Trichopria drosophilae
CCTTTTTTCGGGGCACCTGTTGACATATTTATTCCATTATCGATAGAAAATCAAAATCGTCTTCGTCAGATTTCAATTTCGAGCTCTCGCGAAACCGATTTATTGCGAATATTATCGTTTGAAAAGATTGTACATCCGAAGAATATTAGGAGGAACTTCTAAAATAGTCCGAAGAAGAAGAAAACTATCCATCGAAAGTCGAAAACATGTTTTTTTTTGACTCGATAAAATTTCAGACGGATTTCTCCGATCCATTGATCGGCTTCCTCAACTTTTTCAGATGTCTTCGATTCTTGTACTTTGTCGGGATTTCCATTAATGTTCTGTAAGAATCTAATTTTCCATGATTATTATTCAAAGTTTCCTGTTTTGGTGTCGAAATTTTCGTTTTCCCGAATGGATGGCGACACTCGGGGTTTCAATCCTCGAAACTCGATTGAGTATCTATGCAGAAAGTAGTTCGAACCTTGTAGGCATCACTTTATTATGTTCCCGCAAAGTTGTTTCCTATCAATCCAATCGTCCAAATGTAAGTCATACTCGTCACATGTATCAGTCAATGACACCAACAAAGCATTGTTCTGAAATAATATTGACAATTTGAAGAATACCGCCATTATTACAAAAAGTCGCGGATAAACTTTGAAAATATTGAGAATACAATACCTCCACTGTTAATAATTTTTACGCTTACCATCATTGATCTTACCGTCAAACTATCTTGACAAACGCAGTATAATTGCCTTCTTGTGACCACTGCGTTGATTCAATCGGGTTTTAAGTTGTATAATAACCACAGGGAATGGCTCATAAAGCTGGTTAAAGTGGAAAATCTCTTCTCTAAATAGTAAGAGTTTCGGGGACGTGGAAGTGTCCAATGTTCCATAATCGTAAATAGAACCTGAAAAAATTGAAGCATAAGAACATTAACATTTATTGATAGTTTTATTGTTTAAAACTAAGGGTGTTATGGTTATTTTTAGTACGATACTGTTTTGATTTGATATAAGACTTACTAGTAACACATCCATCGATCAATGTCTTTGATTACTGCCCTGTGCCAAATGTTGTAATATGTACAAGCCACGTTTAATCCCACTTTCATTTTAGAACATGGAATTTTATACTCCTCCTGAATATTGCCGTAGAAGTCACTGAAACGTAATTAACAAGATTAAACATTTATTTAACCCTTATAAAGCGACACTATAAAAATAACACAAAGCGCCATGTGGGGTCGTGGGAGACCCCAATCCCAATCAATTTGATATAATACTTACGGTAACATATCCATCCGATCCAATGTCTTTGATTACTGCCCTGTGCCAAATGTTGTAATATGTACAAGCCACGTTTGATCCCACTTTCAATGTAGAACATTAATTAATTATGATAAAAATCAAACTCGTCTTCCTCAGATTCAAGTTCGAGCTCTACGAACGATGTATCACGAATATTATCATTTGAAAATTGTACATCCGAAGAATTAGAGGAACTTCTAAAGTTGTTCGAAGAACTATCCATCGAAAGTCGAACAGATTTTTTTGCTCGTAAAATTTCAGACGATTTCTCCGATCCATTGATCGGCTTCTAAGCTTTTTCAGATGTCTTCGATTCTGTACTTTGTCGGGATTTCATTAATGTTTTTAAGAACTCTAATTTTGCAGAGATTAGAATACCTCCATGTTAATAATTTTCACGCTTGCCATCATTGATTTACCGTCAACTATCTTGACAAACGCAGATATTGCTTCTTGTGACCACTGCGTTGATTCAATCGGTTTCAAGTTGTGTAAACCACAGGGAATGGCTTGAGCTGGTAAACTGGAAAATCTCTTCTCTAAATAGAAGAGTTGCGGGGACGTGGAAGTTTCCAATGTTCCATAATCGTAAAATAGAACCTGAAAAATTGAAGCATAAGAACATTAACATTTATTGATACGTTTTATTGTTTAAAACTAAGGTGTTATGGTTATTTTTAGTACGAAACTGTAATGATTTGATATAATACTTACGGTAACACATCCATCCGATCCAATGTCTTTGATTACTGCCCTGTGCCAAATGTTGTAATATGTACAAGCCACGTTTGATCCCACTTTCAATGTAGAACATTAATTAATTATGATAAAAATCAAACTCGTCTTCGTCAGATTCAAGTTCGAGCTCTGCGAACGATGTATCACGAATATTATCGTTTGAAGATTGTACATCCGAAGAATTAGAGGAACTTCTAGAGCAACCGGGAGCTTTGTAAATTTCTTCGGCATTTCTAGCCTTTTTTCGGGCACCCTTTGACATATTTATTCCATTATGATAGAAATCAAACTCGTCTTCGTCAGATTCAATTTCGAGCTCTGCAAACGATTTATTGCGAATATTATCGTTTGAAGATTGTACATCCGAAGAATTAGAGGAACTTCTAAAATTGTCCGAAGAACTATCCATCGAAAATCGAACAGTTTTTTTTGCTCGTAAAATTTCAGACGATTTCTCCGATCCATTGATCGGCTTCTCAACTTTTTCAGATGTCTTCGATTCTGTACTTTGTCGGGATTTCATTAATGTTTTTAAGTGCTCTAATTTTCCATGATTATTATTCAAAGTTTCCTGTTTTGGTGTCGAAATTTTGTTTTCCGAAATGGATGGCGACACTCGGGGTTTCAATCCTCGAAACTCGATTGAGTATCTATGCAGAAAGTTGTCGAACCTTGTAGGCATCACTTTATTAAGTTCCGCAAAGTTGTTTCCTATCATCCAATCATCCAAATGTAAGTCATACTCGTCACATGTATCAGTCAATGACACCAACAAAGCATTGTTCTGAAATAATATTGACAATTTGAAGAATACCGCATTATTACAAAGTCGCGGATAAACTTTAGAAATATAAGAGAATACAATACCTCCATGTTAATAATTTTTACGCTAGCCATCATCGGTTTACCGTCAACTATCTTGACAAACGCAGATATTGCTTCTTGTGACCACTGCGTTGATTCAATCGGTTTTAAGTTGTATAAACCACACGGAATGGCTTGAGCTGGTAAAGTGGAAAATCTCTTCTCTAAATAGAAGAGTTCCGGGGATGTGGAAGTTTCCAATGTTCCATAATCGTAAAATAGAACCTGAAAAATTGAATCATAAGTACATTAGCATTTATTGATACGTTTTATTGTTTAAAACTAAGGTGTTATGGTTATTTTTAGTACGAAACTGTAATGATTTGATATAATACTTACGGTAACACATCCATCCGATCCAATGTCTTTGATTACTGCCCTGTGCCAAATGTTGTAATATGTACAAGCCACGTTTGATCCGACTTTCAATGTAGAACATTAATTAATTATGATAAAAATCAAACTCGTCTTCGTCAGATTCAAGTTCGAGCTCTGCGAACGATGTATCACGAATATTATCGTTTGAAGATTGTACATCCGAAGAATTAGAGGAACTTCTAAAGTTGTCCGAAGAACTATCCATCGAAAGTCGAACAGATTTTTTTGCTCGTAAAATTTCAGACGATTTCTCCGATCCATTGATCGGCTTCTAAACTTTTTCAGATGTCTTCGATTCTGTACTTTGTCGGGATTTCATTAATGTTTTTAAGAACTCTAATTTTGCAGAGATTAGAATACCTCCATGTTAATAATTTTCACGCTTACCATCATTGATTTTCCGTCAACTATCTTAACAAACGCAGATATTGCTTCTTGTGACCACTGCGTTGATTCAATCGGTTTCAAGTTGTATAAACCACAGGGAATGGCTTAAGCTGGTAAACTGGAAAATCTATTCTCTAAATAGAAGAGTCGCGGGGACGTGGAAGTGTCCAATGTTCCATAATCGTAAAATAGAACCTGAAAAATTGAAGCATAAGAACATTAACATTTATTGATACGTTTTATTGTTTAAAACTAAGGTGTTATGGTTATTTATAGTACGAAACTGTAATGATTTGATATAATACTTACAGTAACACATCCATCCGATCCAATGTCTTTGATTACTGCCCTGTGCCAAATCTTGTAATATGTACAAGCCACGTTTAATCCCACTTTCAATGTAGAACATTAATTAATTATGATAAAAAACAAACTCGTCTTCGTCAGACTCAATTTCGAGCTCTGCGAACGATTTCTTACGAATATTATCGTTGGAGGATTGTACATCCGAAGAATTAGAGGAACTTCTAGAACAACCGGGAGCTTTGTAAATTTCGTCGGCTTTTCTAGCCTTTTTTCGGGCACCCTTTGACATATTTATTCCATTATGATAGAAATCAAACTCGTCTGCGTCAGATTCAATTTCGAGCTCTGCAAACGATTTATTGCGAATATTATCGTTTGAAGATTGTACATCCGAAGAATTAGAGGAACTTCTAAAATTGTCCGAAGAACTATCCATCGAAAATCGAACAGTTTTTTTTTGCTCGTAAAATTTCAGACGATTTATCCGATCCATTGATCGGCTTCTCAACTTTTTCAGATGTCTTCGATTCTGTACTTTGTCGGGATTTCATTAATGTTTTTAAGAGCTCTAATTTTCCATGATTATTATTCACAGTTTCCTGTTTTGGTGTCGAAATTTTGTTTTCCGAAATGGATGGCGACACTCGGGGTTTCAATCCTCGACACTCGATTGAGTATCTATGCAGAAAGTTGTCGAACCTTGTAGGCATCACTTTATTAAGTTCCGCAAAGTTGTTTCCTATCATCCAATCATCCAAATGTAAGTCATACTCGTCACATGTATCAGTCAATGACACCAACAAAGCATTGTTCTGAAATAATATTGACAAATTGAAGAATACCGCATTATTACAAAGTCGCGGATAAACTTTAGAAATATAAGAGAATACAATACCTCCATGTTAATAATTTTTACGCTTGCCATCATTGGTTTACCGTCAACTATCTTGACAAACGCAGATATTGCTTCTTGTGACCACTGCGTTGATTCAATCGGTTTTAAGTTGTATAAACCACACGGAATGGCTTGAGCTGGTAAAGTGGAAAATCTCTTCTCTAAATAGAAGAGTTGCGGGGATGCGGAAGTTTCCAATGTTCCATAATCGTAAAATAGAACCTGAAAAATTGAATCATAAGTACATTAGCATTTATTGATACGTTTTATTGTTTAAAACTAAGGTGTTATGGTTATTTTTAGTACGAAACTGTAATGATTTGATATAATACTTACGGTAACACATCCATCCGATCCAATGTCTTTGATTACTGCCCTGTGCCAAATGTTGTAATATGTACAAGCCACGTTTGATCCCACTTTCAATGTAGAACATTAATTAATTATGATAAAAATCAAACTCGTCTTCGTCAGATTCAAGTTCGAGCTCTGCGAACGATGTATCACGAATATTATCGTTTGAAGATTGTACATCCGAAGAATTAGAGGAACTTCTAAAGTTGTCCGAAGAACTATCCATCGAAAGTCGAACAGATTTTTTTGCTCGTAAAATTTCAGACGATTTCTCCGATCCATTGATCGGCTTCTAAACTTTTTCAGGTGTTTTCGATTCTGTACTTTGTCGGGATTTCATTAATGTTTTTAAGAACTCTAATTTTGCAGAGATTAGAATACCTCCATGTTAATAATTTTCACGCTTGCCATCATTGATTTACCGTCAACTATCTTGACAAACGCAGATATTGCTTCTTGTGACCACTGCGTTGATTCAATCGGTTTCAAGTTGTATAAACCACAGGGAATGGCTTGAGCTGGCAAACTGGAAAATCTCTTCTCTAAATAGAAGAGTTGCGGGGACGTGGAAGTTTCCAATGTTCCATAATCGTAAAATAGAACCTGAAAAATTGAAGCATAAGAACATTAACATTTATTGATACGTTTTATTGTTTAAAACTAAGGTGTTATGGTTATTTTTAGTACGAAACTGTAATGATTTGATATAATACTTACAGTAACACATCCATCCGATCCAATGTCTTTGATTACTGCCCTGTGCCAAATGTTGTAATATGTACAAGCCACGTTTAATCCCACTTTCAATGTAGAACATTAATTAATTATGATAAATTTTGTAATATTTTCTAGCCTCGTCTTCCTTTTTTCAATTTTGACATATTTATTCCATTATGATAGAAATCAAACTCGTCTGCGTCAGATTCAATTTCGTGCTCTGCAAACGATTTATTGCGAATATTATCGTTTGAAGATTGTACATCCAAAGAATTAGAGGAACTTCTAAAATTGTCCGAAGAACTATCCATCGAAAATCGAACAGTTTTTTTTTTGCTCGTAAAATTTCAGACGATTTCTCCGATCCATTGATCGGCTTCTCAACTTTTTCAGATGTCTTCGATTCTGTACTTTGTCGGGATTTCATTAATGTTTTTAAGAGCTCTAATTTTCCATGATTATTATTCACAGTTTCCTGTTTTGGTGTCGAAATTTTGTTTTCCGAAATGGATGGCGACACTCGGGGTTTCAATCCTCGACACTCGATTGAGTATCTATGCAGAAAGTTGTCGAACCTTGTAGGCATCACTTTATTAAGTTCCGCAAAGTTGTTTCCTATCATCCAATCATCCAAATGTAAGTCATACTCGTCACATGTATCAGTCAATGACACCAACAAAGCATTGTTCTGAAATAATATTGACAAATTGAAGAATACCGCATTATTACAAAGTCGCGGATAAACTTTAGAAATATAAGAGAATACAATACCTCCATGTTAATAATTTTTACGCTTGCCATCATTGGTTTACCGTCAACTATCTTGACAAACGCAGATATTGCTTCTTGTGACCACTGCGTTGATTCAATCGGTTTTAAGTTGTATAAACCACACGGAATGGCTTGAGCTGGTAAAGTGGAAAAGCTCTTCTCTAAATAGAAGAGTTGCGGGGATGTGGAAGTTTCCAATGTTCCATAATCGTAAAATAGAACCTGAAAAATTGAATCATAAGTACATTAGCATTTATTGATACGTTTTATTGTTTAAAACTAAGGTGTTATGGTTATTTTTAGTACGAAACTGTAATGATTTGATATAATACTTACGGTAACACATCCATCCGATCCAATGTCTTTGATTACTGCCCTGTGCCAAATGTTGTAATATGTACAAGCCACGTTTAATCCCACTTTCAATGTAGAACATTAATTAATTATGATAAAAAACAAACTCGTCTTCGTCAGACTCAATTTCGAGCTCTGCGAACGATTTATTACGAATATTATCGTTGGAGGATTGTACATCCGAAGAATTAGAGGAACTTCTAGAGCAACCGGGAGCTTTGTAAATTTCCTCGGCTTTTCTAGCCTTTTTTCGGGCACCCTTTGACATATTTATTCCATTATGATAGAAATCAAACTCGTCTGCGTCAGATTCAATTTCGTGCTCTGCAAACGATTTATTGCGAATATTATCGTTTGAAGATTGTACATCCAAAGAATTAGAGGAACTTCTAAAATTGTCCGAAGAACTATCCATCGAAAATCGAACAGTTTTTTTTTGCTCGTAAAATTTCAGACGATTTCTCCGATCCATTGATCGGCTTCTCAACTTTTTCAGATGTCTTCGATTCTGTACTTTGTCGGGATTTCATTAATGTTTTTAAGAGCTCTAATTTTCCATGATTATTATTCACAGTTTCCTGTTTTGGTGTCGAAATTTTGTTTTCCGAAATGGATGGCGACACTCGGGGTTTCAATCCTCGACACTCGATTGAGTATCTATGCAGAAAGTTGTCGAACCTTGTAGGCATCACTTTATTAAGTTCCGCAAAGTTGTTTCCTATCATCCAATCATCCAAATGTAAGTCATACTCGTCACATGTATCAGTCAATGACACCAACAAAGCATTGTTCTGAAATAATATTGACAAATTGAAGAATACCGCATTATTACAAAGTCGCGGATAAACTTTAGAAATATAAGAGAATACAATACCTCCATGTTAATAATTTTTACGCTTGCCATCATTGGTTTACCGTCAACTATCTTGACAAACGCAGATATTGCTTCTTGTGACCACTGCGTTGATTCAATCGGTTTTAAGTTGTATAAACCACACGGAATGGCTTGAGCTGGTAAAGTGGAAAAGCTCTTCTCTAAATAGAAGAGTTGCGGGGATGTGGAAGTTTCCAATGTTCCATAATCGTAAAATAGAACCTGAAAAATTGAATCATAAGTACATTAGCATTTATTGATACGTTTTATTGTTTAAAACTAAGGTGTTATGGTTATTTTTAGTACGAAACTGTAATGATTTGATATAATACTTACGGTAACACATCCATCCGATCCAATGTCTTTGATTACTGCCCTGTGCCAAATGTTGTAATATGTACAAGCCACGTTTAATCCCACTTTCATTTTAGAACATGGAATTTTATACTCCTCCTGAATATTGCCGTAGAAGTCACTGAAACGTAATTAACAAGATTAAACATTTATTTAACCCTTATAAAGCGACACTATAAAAATAACACAAAGCGCCATGTGGGGTCGTGGGAGACCCCAATCCCAATCAATTTGATATAATACTTACGGTAACATATCCATCCGATCCAATGTCTTTGATTACTGCCCTGTGCCAAATGTTGTAATATGTACAAGCCACGTTTGATCCCACTTTCAATGTAGAACATTAATTAATTATGATACAAATCCAACTCGTCTTCGTCAGATTCAAGTTCGAGCTCTGCGAACGATGTATCACGAATATTATCGTTTGAAGATTGTACATCCGAAGAATTAGAGGAACTTCTAAAGTTGTCCGAAGAACTATCCATCGAAAGTCGAACAGATTTTTTTGCTCGTAAAATTTCAGACGATTTCTCCGATCCATTGATCGGCTTCTAAACTTTTTCAGGTGTTTTCGATTCTGTACTTTGTCGGGATTTTATTAATGTTTTTAAGAACTCTAATTTTGCAGAGATTAGAATACCTCCATGTTAATAATTTTCACGCTTGCCATCATTGATTTACCGTCAACTATCTTGACAAACGCAGATATTGCTTCTTGTGACCACTGCGTTGATTCAATCGGTTTCAAGTTGTATAAACCACAGGAAATGGCTTGAGCTGGCAAACTGGAAAATCTCTTCTCTAAATAGAAGAGTTGCGGGGACGTGGAAGTTTCCAATGTTCCATAATCGTAAAATAGAACCTGAAAAATTGAAGCATAAGAACATTAACATTTATTGATACGTTTTATTGTTTAAAACTAAGGTGTTATGGTTACACACTAAAACTGTTGGAGTAAACTGCGCAGTTCTAGAGAGAGTAAGTCTTTAACTTCGCTCCTTTAGACTTACATTTCACTCCGTTGGAGTCAATTGGCTACTTTGAATACCCCTACCGGAGTAGTTATATGCTCCGTCGGTAAGAGTAAGCACGAATTACTCCTAGAGGGACTCACCGTAACTTTTATGGAGTATGCGAGTGTAGGCGAGCGGCGCGAGTGCAAGTTGAGTGCAATCGACGGAATAAAGGACCGAGGAATCGAAATGGCGGTAAATACTTAAACTTGTAAACGCAAGATCTAGTATTATAAAATTATAGCGATATCATGCCATTTTTGCCACAGTTAGGTACATAAGCATGTAAATGTAATCATCGATTTTGAGCAAAAGTGGGAAAAGTAGCTGTCCTTACAAATGTGACATAAATGTAGGTTATGTTATACCTTATCTGCGTATATACATATATTTTTTTATATACAATAGTCATAAAATAGTCATTAAACAGCCACTGAAATAATACAAGCACTTTTTACGCTTAGAAAGTGTTTTGAAATGTTTCTTATAAATAAAAAGAAAAACGAAAATTCATAAACTATCTACTACTACGTATTTCGTTCTCCATTTCTTCACTGAACGAAAATACAGCAACTTTGTCGTTAGCAAATGTTTATAAAAGTATTCTATCATAATCTATTAATACTAATGGACGATAAATTCATTTATTAATTGAAAATAAAGTGAGTCAAAGGAGAAATAATTTAAGTCATATTTGTATCAAATATGTAGTATTAAGCAGTTTACAAATTTTCTCTTATTTATTTATTTATTTATTAAGTCAAGAACATTGTAGTACAAAACTAGTGGAACAATGAAATGATACACCAAGTAACGGACATAGAAAATATGTAAGTTATTTCTCCGGCGAATATCATATTATGTTATTCGGATAATTTTTTAACAAGATGTTTTGTATTTCTGTACGTGACCTGTATGGAATTATAGTTTTTTAAATTTAATTATTTTTCATAAACATTATTTATATTATGATATAAATATGTATAATGTATTTTGATTCTGAACTTTTAAATATTTATTATAATTTAAAAGATCTGTATCAATGCAGAAATGAAAGAAAACATTCTACGTAGAAAATATTTTTACTTATGTTCGACTTTCGGTAGCTGAAATCTATTATGTCTTGATGATTGACAATCTATTACTGCAAGATCAAGTTGTAATGTATTTGGCCTTAAATAATTAATCGATAAGAAATGTGCATAAAGGAATTCATCATGTAGGCCTGTGAGACCTTGCTTTAGAAGTGTTCGAAAAGTCGAATTGGTGTTCAATTTGGACCTTTTTTGTTAAGGGCATTATCTCTTAGTTGAAGTTATGCGATTGGTTCCAATCAATTTTTTTCAGGCTTTTGAGATTCTGGCATAACTCAAGACCAGGCTATAGGGTCATTTTTATGCGAAATTGAAGGAGATACAATCATGACAATTTGGGGCATTTTTCTCTAATGGTAGTATACGCTTTAATGTTTTCAATGTTATTTAAGGCATATTAAATTAGTTTTCGAAGGTATAGTAAATTTGAACCAATTCAACTGATAGTATTAAATGCTCACAGCAAAATAATTATAAAATTAACGAAAAATAAATAAATATAAAACTCATGCTGAAGAATAAAATGAATGAAAAATGACAGAATTGGTCCTCATTATATTTCTTCTAATTTATTTTCAAAATACTTTATAACCTTGTCTCGAGTTTTGCCAGATTCTCATTTCCCTGAAACATTTTGATTGGATCAAATGTCCGTTTGCTATGTGGGTTATTAAACTTAACTTTAAAATGTCACGGTCCGTTTTCCGTTCGTTTCAGATTTCTTTACTCTATATTGACCCTATGTTGGAGTAAGAAAACAGCTCTGTTAGAGAGTAGGTTATGTCAGTCTGGCGTTAGAGTGCATACTTTGTACTCCAAAGAACTTGAAATGTAGTCGAACCCAACCTACCCCATTTTCTACTCCTATGAGTTGAAATTTCACTCCAACAGTTTTAGTGTGTATTTTTAGTACGAAACTGTAATGATTTGATATAATACTTACGGTAACACATCCATCCGATCCAATGTCTTTGATTACTGCCCTGTGCCAAATGTTGTCATATGTACAAGCCACGTTTAATCCCACTTTCAATGTAGAACATTAATTAATTATGATAAAATTCAAACTCGTCTTCGTCAGACTCAATTTCGAGCTCTGCGAACGATTTATTACGAATATTATCGTTGGAGGATTGTACATCCGAAGAATTAGAGGAACTTCTAGAGCAACCGGGAGCTTTGTAAATTTCTTCGGCTTTTCTAGCCTCTTTCCGGGCAGCCTTTGACATATTTTTTCCATTATGATAAAAATCAAACTCGTCTTCGTCAGATTCAAGTTCGAGCTCTGCGAACAATGTATTACGAATATTATCGTTGGAGGATTGTACATCCGAAGGATTAGAGGAACTTCTAGAGCAACCGGGAGCTTTGTAAATTTCTTCGGCTTTTCTAGCCTCTTTCCGGGCAGCCTTTGACATATTTATTCCATTATCATAGAAATCAAACTCGTCTTCGTCAGATTCAAGTTCGAGTTCTGCGAACGATGTATTACGAATATTATCCTTGGAGGATTGTACATCCGAAGAATTAGAGGAACTTCTAGAGCAACCGGGAGCTTTGTAAATTTCTTCGGCTTTTCTAGCGTTTTTTCCGGGCAGCCTTTGACATATTTATTCCATTATGATAGAAATCAAACTCGTCTTCGTCAGATTCAAGTTCGAGCTCTGCGAACGATGTCTTACGAATATTATCGTTGGAGGAATGTACATCCGAAGAATTAGAGGAACTTCTAGAGCAACCGGGAGCTTTGTAAATTTCTTCGGCTTTTCTAGCGTTTTTTCCGGGCAGCCTTTGACATATTTATTCCATTATGATAGAAATCAAACTCGTCTTCGTCAGATTCAAGTTCGAGCTCTGCGAACGATGTCTTACGAATATTATCGTTGGAGGAATGTACATCCGAAGAATTAGAGGAACTTCTAGAGCAACCGGGAGCTTTGTAAATTTCTTCGGCTTTTCTAGCGTTTTTTCCGGGCAGCCTTTGACATATTTATTCCATTATGATAGAAATCAAACTCGTCTTCGTCAGATTCAAGTTCGAGCTCTGCGAACGATGTCTTACGAATATTATCGTTGGAGGAATGTACATCCGAAGAATTAGAGGAACTTCTAGAGCAACCGGGAGCTTTGTAAATTTCTTCGGCTTTTCTAGCGTTTTTTCCGGGCAGCCTTTGACATATTTATTCCATTATCATAGAAATCAAACTCGTCTTCGTCAGATTCAAGTTCGAGTTCTGCGAACGATGTATTACGAATATTATCGTTGGAGGATTGTACATCCGAAGAAATAGAGGAACTTCTAGAGCAACCGGGAGCTTTGTAAATTTCTTCGGCTTTTCTAGCCTCTTTCCGGGCAGCCTTTGACATATTTATTCCATTATGATAGAAATCAAACTCGTCTTCGTCAGATTCAAGTTCGAGCTCTGCGAACGATGTCTTACGAATATTATCGTTGGAGGAATGTACATCCGAAGAATTAGAGGAACTTCTAGAGCAACCGGGAGCTTTGTAAATTTCTTCGGCTTTTCTAGCCTTTTTCCGGGCAGCCTTTGACATATTTATTCCATTATGATAAAAATCAAACTCGTCTTCGTCAGATTCAAGTTCGAGCTTTGCGAACGATTTATTGCGAATTTTATCGTTTGAAGATTGTACATCCGAAGAATTAGAGGAACTTCTAAAGTTGTCCGAAGAACTATCCATCGAAAATCGAACAGTTTTTTTTGCTCGTAAAATTTCAGACGATTTCTCCGATCCATTGATCGGCTCCTCAACTTTTTCAGATGTCTTCGATTCTGTACTTTGTCGGGATTTCATTAATGTTTTTAAGAGCTCTAATTTTCCATGATTATTATTCACAGTTTCCTGTTTTGGTGTCGAAATTTTGTTTTCCGTAATGGGTGGCGACACGCGGGGTTTCAATCCTCGACACTCGGTTGAGTATCTATGCAGAAAGTTGTCGAACCTTGTAGGCATCACTTTATTAAGTTCCGCAAAGTTGTTTCCTATCATCCAATCATCCAAATGTACGTCATACTCCTCACATGTATCCGTCAATGACACCAACAAAGCATTGTTCTGAAATAATATTGACAAATTAAAGAATACCGCATTATTACAAAGTCGCGAATAAACTTTAGAAATATAAGAGAATACAATACCTCCATGTTAATAATTTTCACGCTTGCCATCATTGATTTACCGTCAACTATCTTGACAAACGCAGATATTGCTTCTTGTGACCACTGCGTTGATTCAATCGGTTTTATGTTGTATAAACCACACGGAATGGCTTGAGCTGGTAAAGTGGAAAATCTCTTCTCTAAATAGAAGAGTTGCGGGGACGTGGAAGTTTCCAATGTTCCATAATCGTAAAATAGAACCTGAAAAATTGAAGCATAAGAACATTAACATTTATTGATACGTTTTATTGTTTAAAACTAAGGTGTTATGGTTATTTTTAGTACGAAACTGTAATGATTTGATATAATACTTACGGTAACACATCCATCCGATCCAATGTCTTTGATTACTGCCCTGTGCCAAATGTTGTCATATGTACAAGCCACGTTTAATCCCACTTTCAATTTAGAACATGGAATTTTAAACTCCTCCTGAATATTGCCGTAGAAGTCACTGAAACGTAATTAACAAGATTAAACATTTATTTGACCCTTATAAAGCGACACTATAAAAATAACACAAAGCGCCATGTGGGGTCGTGGGAGACCCCAATCCGAAGATATCGTCTTGCGCGGACAGTTTTCGTTATTTCGTGTCAACAAAATTACTGGATACTCTCCAAGTATCACTTTACCGCGTAAATAAGTTATTTTGATAAAAAAATGATTGGTGCTCGTTATAAGAAAATAATACAAATTGACGTTTTTCACAAAAAAATCGTAACTCGGCCAATTTTCAATATTTTGTTCTAAATATTTAACTTGCGCCTCTTGAAATGTAGCTCTTTAAGATAAAAAATGCTGTAAAAGTGCAGCTTTAGAAGGGAAAAAAATGTAATATTTATGTGTGGGGTCTCCCAGTACCCCCAGGGCACTTTAAGGGATAATAGTATACGGGTCGTAAACCCTTTTACAATATAAATATAATCGTCGATCGATGTAGTGAAGATCATTAATTAAACTACAAGCCTGATTCAAAGTAAATAGAAATAATTGAAGATTTTTAACATTTAACAAATAAGTTTAGAAATATCACCTAGTAGATAATCAAAATTACTACAAATTCTGCCCTATAAATTTTTTTTACGACTATAGTTTTCGAGCTAAAAATTAATGACTAAAGAATTTGAAATATTACATTCAATTACATTTTAAAATGTAATTCATATCTTTGATAATTATAAATAGAATAGTTTGAAATTTGCCACACTTGCGCTTCGCGGACAAGCAAAGCCTACATAATTATAAAAGTTTTATAAAATAGTTTAAAATTTTTATCGTGTCAATGAATAAATTAATTTAGACTCCAATTAAAAAAAAAAAGTAAATATCTTTATTTTCCGAGACACAAGTTATTAATTTTGTATAAAAATTTTCTTTTTTAACCGATTGTTGAAGTTTTCAATTAGTTTTTTTATGTCGTAATAAATAAATAATTTTGAGAATTTAGTTCGGCAATGTCAAATTATAACCAATAATATATAAAAATAACACTTACTGCAACTCACGCATCAATGCGTCAAACTCTTCCCTCTTCTTATTCAGTCGAATCCAAAACATTGACGGATTATATATCTCCGAGAGAACAACTTCCTCATAGTTTCCAAAAGCCATGTTGACTTCCGATACACTTATTTGTTGGACACTTTCTTCGTATCCCATTACAGCAGACGGTCTCGATTTTTTCAATATTTGTGGAGACTGAAAATTGAGATTAATTAGTGGTGTTACAGGTTAGAAACATATTAAACTGTAAAAAATCAATATGAAATTTACACCGCACTGGTAAAATTCAGATACAAAAGGACCCCGCACAAACCTTATGAAAAGTGGCCTTCTGTTAAATTTAATCAAACCGATTTATGCTAATAGCTTTTCTGTATGTGCGTTGAAATTAATAGTATTTTGCTATAAGAAATAACTTTTTTTATAAGGTCTAATTTTAAATCTTATTTCAAGATGACCTAAGATGAAGATTTCTTTAGTTATGACGGCATAAACCGAGAAAAATTTTAATTTTTCAAATTTTCCGCATTTAATTCATTTCGCTAAGTAGTTAACGCAATATCACAACAAAAGTTGTAGAGCTCAAAAGGATGAACAACTTGTTCCTTTATATGTTCCGTTTCGATAAAAACTGGGCCCCTACTTTTGTAAATTCTCTCACATTAACGGACTCCTTATGGGCTTAATTTTTATCAAAACTTAATGTATAAGACGCCATTCGTCTCCTTTAATCTCTATAACTTTTACCAGGTTAGTATTACGTTATCTAATTCACGTTACGTTACACAAAATGAGTTAAAACTGCAAAAAATCGGGATTTTTTTCCACTTTATGCCGTTATAACTAAAGAAATTTTCAACGTATATAAACATGTCATTAAGACAAATCGCAGGACTTGAAAAAAGCTTCAAAATGAGCTCTCATTAATGGCTTATATTTAAAAGGCACTGATCTATAGCCATAATACCCTGCAAACACAAAAGTAACAGTTACGTAACAACTATGTAACATTTATGTAACAATGTAACCATTACATAAATATTTCATAACTGTTACTTTCCGTGTTTGCAGGGTGGCGAGTTTTTTCACATCAAAATAGTGAATACACGTAATATATCAAAATAATGAATACACGTGCAGAAAAAATTATTTTCAGGCCTTGTGGCCAGGGAAACTTTTCATCGGAACATCAAGAACATACGTCAGTTTGAGCAAAGGACCCCGCACAAACCTTATGGGAAGTGGCCCTCGGTTAAATTCGCTCAAACTGATGTATGTTGTAGCCTTTGATGTTCTGATGAAAAGTGTCCATGGCCACAAAGCTTGAAAATCAATAGTTTTTTTTCTACATGTACGTTCTAAGTACAGCGCGACCTGTCTTACAGACGGGACTGCCATTATTTGTTCTCAGCATTCAACGCTGTATTTTTGAACGTAATTGGCTTGGAATAATTATCAAAGGCATCTGAAAGAGAAGATTTTAAGCTTTCGGAATTGGTCTTTGCAAAATTTTTTCCAGGCCAACTACATTAAAAAATATAACGTTGAAAGATAAGAACAAATAATGACCTTCCCGTATTTAAGGCAGGTCGCGCTGTACTTAGAACGTACATGTAGAAAAAAAAAACTATTGATTTTCAAGCTTTGTGGCCATGGACACTTTTCATCAGAACATCAAAGGCTACGACATACATCAGTTTGAGCGAATTTAACCGAGGGCCACTTCCCATAAGGTTTGTGCGGGGTCCTTTAACCGAGGGCCACTTTGCTTAACACTTTCCGGCACATATTTTTCTAATGAACCATTTTTCATGAAACTGGATACTGGGGGGTTTTTGGGGACGCTGATCTCGAATCGAAACTCATATTTTACAAAATCCAATATGGCCAACCAAAAATATAATCTCAAGCAGATAATATTTTACATTTCTATCGGCCATATTGTATCCGCCATATTGAATTTTTAAAATCTGAGTGAGATTCCTAATCAGCGATCCCAAACCTCTTAGTTTCCACTTTAATCTTGATCAGGTCATTTTTATATTGTGGTCGGCCATATTGAATCCGCCATTTTGAATTTTCAAAAATCTGAGTACAGATTCGTAAACAGGAACCTCAAAACCTCGATCCAATTGAACATTTGCCAGCGACTGCATTTTTTCTATAAAAAGGATGATTTTTATTTGCTCATTTCTTTATAAGCTATAATGTTAAATAAATATTGACTTAAATGCAACGTTATGCATTTGTTCAACTCCCACTTACATCGGATTTTAAAAAAAAGCTACCGCAAATGCATTATTTTATCTTAAAAAACTCGAATTTTCAATTGGGTTCCGGTGGCTAATATATTAGCCACCACGTCGGAAAGGGTTAAAGTTTGTGCGGGGTTCTTTGCTGAGCGTATGATGTTTTTTCCAAATTGAGGTTAAAGTTCAAGACTGTGTTGTAAATTGACTACATTCCGTATCGGAAATATACCAAATTGTCTACTCCTACAACGTTGTTCGCGGGTAGTTTCTTAAAATTGATTTTTTTAATAGAGTAATTAAGTGATACTTACAAGTCCTGAAGGCACTTCTTGCGAACATGAAGAAGTACTTTGTCCATTCTTTGGGCTTATGTGATAATAGTTTCTGGGCCCGAAAGTCTTTCGGCATTTCCTAGGTTTAGATTTCGATGATGGCATTTGTTTTGCCACGAGTTCACTGATATGCGCAGTGTTAGCCGAATCTACGTGGCGGACGTAAACAGCATTACCCTGCTCATAAACCTCCACGAACTCTGGAATACTGTTTAAGTAATCCGTTAATGTCGCAAATCCAAATTTTTGGAACGGTATTATTTCACCCGTTTCTTCTCTGTAATCATTTGCCAACTCCCTAATTGTCACCGATTCTTGACCTCTCGCGACCAGGAGACATCTGAGAAGCGTTTTCAATTCGGCATCTGCTTCGTGAAAAGTGTTGGGCGTCATTTTCTTCGAAAAATTCAAAATTGCTTTCAACGAGCGACGAAGTTTCATTAAACAATGAAAACACAGCGAAAAACACTCGAAGAATCGAAACTTTTGTTAAATCGCAAAACACAACACAACACTGATGGCCGAAGTAAAACTAAAGTCCGTCAAGAAAGTTCGTGCGTACTCCTGAAATATCCAGGTTCAACTGTGCCGGGTAACTGCAAACTGCAGCCTACCCTCGTAATAAACTTTCACTTTGCTATCTGGGTTCGAATTCTATGTCGTTGTAGAGACATTAAGGGCCGAGGAACGCCCATCCCCAAAAGCTCTTCAGGTAGCTGGACCTCAGGTAAATTAGGTAGAAGATTAAGTAATTAATCAGCGACTTCCGGGACAAACTTCCTTACAATGACGTTAGTTTCGACATGCATATTATTGCTATCTTGATTCTTGAATTTCATATAATATACATTCTTCAAAATTATGAAATCTTACCATAAAGAGATTTACGTAAGTTATTGAAATTGTATTTATCAAAAATTCTTTAATAATGTTTTTTTTAATGCATTGTACAGTGTGATAATCGAATATATACATTGAGAAATATTTATTCGCCATGCGAATTTACTCTGGTGGCCAGATTGGAACTACATTTACATAGAGTACACATGAAAACTTCATTTGTGTACTATACGTGCGAAATTCATCTCACCATTTTTCGCAACCAGAGTAATTTGACATGGCGAATACAATAATGATCATTTATATCTTAATATTCAGTTATTTTTAATCCTATATAACAGATCTAGTATGTAAAATAATCAGTTATTACTTTTTTCAAAATGTTTTTTTTTAAACGACTGAGAATTTGTTATTTGTTGGAAACGGAACCCAACAAACCAAAATTCATTGAAGATCCATTGAAATTCATTCACTGCATCACTTATGAATTCGCTTTCTTAGCTTCTGCAGTGAATTTCAATGAGAAAACGTGTTTCAATGATTTTGAATGTTTAATAGCTGATCAAAAATTGTTCGATTTAATGATTTTAAACGGAAAAATATTGGAATGAAGAATTGATTTCGTTGAATGAATTTGAAAAGTCCAAACAGAACAATTGCAAGTTAAATGAATTTCAATGGATAATTCGTTATATTTGCTGTGAATTTGCATGGATATATAATTATTACAGGACTACAAATTTAATGATTTTGAATCGAAACAAAATTAGATGACAATGTAACTGCTATGAATGAAATCGAATCGGTTT
Source organism: Trichopria drosophilae (assembly GCA_030407085.1). Taxonomy (NCBI): domain Eukaryota; kingdom Metazoa; phylum Arthropoda; class Insecta; order Hymenoptera; family Diapriidae; genus Trichopria; species Trichopria drosophilae. The sequence goes on from JAQOWT010000345.1 coordinate 19,328, forward strand.
TTACTAATAGCAAGGTTGGGAGGTAAATCATTTTGAATTGAAATAAAATATTTAAATGAAACAATCGTTCGTAATTATGATAACATATTTTTATCATAAAGAAGACATAATTTAGTAGAATAAATTTTGAAATGAATAATACTACTCCTACTAATTATGAAATTAAAATCCATAAATAATGTCTAGAAATGAAATTCTCTATAGAAATGAACATTATAATGTAGTTAAAGTTAAATTAACGCGGGGCCAATATACATATGTATACAATGTACCTATTAAATTCTCATTTATGCAATATAAACTACGATGAAAACCACTTAAAACAAGCCTAAAAGTATTGCTTAGCTCAGGCTGATTAAGATCTCACGAATGTGACCCTTTTAATTGTAATATAAACCTTTTTATTTCATTAGACATTTTTTTTTTAAATCTTAATATATAATTATGTGTTTTATTTTTACACTGACAAAGAGCAACTTAAACTATGTTATTTTTTATTTGTTTAAACAAAGTTTTAGCTAACTACAAATATTATTTTGAACGGTTGTGCTTAGTTTAAAAAATAATAGACTAAATTATTTTCGGCACAGTTTATTTTTTTTCTTTCTTAGTTTTCTCTTATTTTATATCATTTTTATCTTGAATTGTTATTTAAAAATTAATTGAAAATTTAA
>JAQOWT010000346.1:0-21628 GCA_030407085.1 Trichopria drosophilae
TATTTATTGTTTAATTCATTTAATATTATAATTTTTCTGTATATGCACATATGCTAGTAGTATAGGGGTACCGATGGCGAGACGTAAACACCCCCCACTCCTCCACCTTGAGGTAGATCTGGCGCCAGACGGCACGCGCGTCTTGGGATAGGTCAGGGTTTAATGACCTCATAAAGAGGTGATAATGGTTATTAATGGGTAATTAATGTCAAAACAAGCAATAAAAACGTCAATAAATAATGTTAATTGGGTAATTAATGTCAGAAAAAAATAATTTATGACCGTAAATATCCCTGTAGCCGCCTTTTGAAGTAGGTCGGTAGTCTGACGTAAACAAAAACGTACGGGGTACCTTTGGCTACTACGCGTGGCTGGCAGACGAATCTTGAGATAGGTCAGAGGTTAATGACCTCATAAAGAGGTGTTAATGGTTATTAATGGGTAATTAATGTCAATACAAATAATAAAAATGTCAATAAATAATGTTAATTGGGTAATTAATGTCAGATAAAAAATAATTTATGATAGTAAATATCCCTGTAGTCGCATTTTTATGTAGGTCAGTAGTTTGACGAAAACAAAAACGTACGGAGTACCTTTGGCCGCTACGCGTGGCTGGCAGACGAATCATGAGATAGGTCAGGGGATAGGGACCTCGTAAAGTGAAAGTGGTTATTAATGGATAATTAATATCAAAATAAACAATAAAACCGTCAATAAATATTGTTAATTGTACAAATGAATATCAGATAAATAATAGTCATGACCGTAGATAGGCCTGTAGCCGCTTTGTGAGGTAACTCAGACGTAAACAAACCTGTACGGGGTCCCTTTGGCCGCAACGTGAGGTAGATTATGGTTCAACGACCTCTCAACGACTATGCGTTAGTTTTTGTGCTTGGTTTGATACGTTGATCTACCCGCACTCCTCCTTATTATTTACTAAAATTTACCAATACATTGCGCAGATGATCTTTATATACATGTTTCGCATGTGGCAGTCCACTTGTAGGTCGAAAACGAGAGGCTGTAATTTCCTACGACGACGAAACATACACGCGTGTTTTTTATTCGAGGGGACCCAGTTTTCTAGGAAAATTTTGAAGACGAAGGGGAGATAAGACGTTGAATATACGAAAGGGGAGACACGAAGATTTCCTATGAGCAGAGTGGACAAGCAACGGGAAATATGTTGCGTAATATGTAGGAGGTCTGGAGTCGTCAGAGTTGTCTGCGACCTTGTATTAATGGATGAATGTTCAATACTTGTGTTCAGTCGTAAGGGTAAATAAAATATTGTAAAAATTTTTCATTATTTTCATTATTATCAATTCCTTTACAAATATGTTACCTCTTATATTTATAGTTTCCAATAAAAACGATACATCTTTTGTATGTACAATAATTTACAATTACCAAGTATACCACCATTGTGACTGCCTTTATTGTCTATATGTATACCCAAAAGGAAACGAATATCGACTCGAAACGTGACGCCGTTTTTTCAAAACTATTTGGCAAGTTTTTCTTCCTGTCGCGTTACAAATTTCATGGGGTACCTTTTGGCCGCTACACGAGACCGGGCAGACGAATCTTGAGATAGGTCAGTGGATAATGATCTGATAATAGTGGTTATTACTGTATTGTTAATATCAAAACAAGTCTATAAAAGTATCAATAAATGATGTTAATAAACATTATTGTGCAATTAATGGTCAAATAAAATAAATAATTTTAGGATTGTAGATAGCCTTATACCCGCCTTGTTAGGTAACGTCCAGACGTAAAACAAAACCTGTACGGGGGTCCCTTTGGCCGCAACATGAAGTAGGTCCATGGTTCAGCGACCTCTCGATGACTATGTATTAGTTTTCGTGTTTGGTTTGTTATGGGTGATCCAGCCCACACTCCCACATTATTATTTACTAAGATTTACCAATACCTAGCGCAGATGAACTTATTATACACTGTAGCGCTCGTGGCAGTTTAACTTGTAGGTCGAAAACGAGAGGCTGTAATTTCCTACGACGACGAAACATACACACGTGTTTATTACTCGAGGGAACCCACGTTTTCTAGGAAAATCTTGAAGACTAGGGAAAGATAAGACTCAAAAAGTAAGCTAGAAATCGAAGCTATACAAAATAAATACATAGAATAATAATAATATACACGTATAAACTACAATAATAGATGTCCGAAAATTTCCGATTAAGTAACCTGGAAAGCGCATAAAAACAGCACTACTTAATTGTAATAGTTTTCTTGGAAATCAACCGGTAAATACGATAGGGGAGATATGATAAAGGGAAAATAAGGAAAGATTCGATTTATTAAAAACACGTTTTATTCAAACATAGCATGCTTTAAAGGCACGGTGATCCTACAAAATTTGAATAAACCAGCCTTGCACCTACGAAAACTAACGACGTGAAGTAACTTCTGCGTATAAAAACAATATCCTGTTCAACAAAAAATCGATACAAATACATTTTTTAGGATAAGTCAATTTTTTCTGAGGATGCTGAGATAATTGTACTACATAAAATTCCTTTTCTTCTTCTCTGTTTGTAAGTGAAAAAAATTCTTAAAGGTCTTTCTTGCATAATACAGAGCAACTAGGTCATATAATAAAAAATAACAAAAGTTATTTAACGTTTCGGCCAAAAATTGCGGCCCTCATCAGATGTATTTTATTCTGCACAAAAAAATAAAGAAAAACTTTTTACAAAATGTTTTACAAAAAAATTTTGTTGAAAGATGAAAAAATGTTACATTTTCTTTAGTGAGAGGATGAAAAAAATGAGATATAATTACAAAGATATAATTTTAACCCTATAAACTTTTCAGAATAAAAAGTATGTAGCAGTGAAGGGAAATCAAACAAAATCAGAAAAAAGACAGTAACATCTTACCTGGATAAAACTTAAAATTTGTCATCTTTGATGTTTAAAAAATCCAAAATTTGAACACTGAAACTAAAAAATATAAAAAGTGAATACCTAAGGTATTCAGTAAGAGTTACAAATTAATTAATTAAACTTTATATAAAAATAAAATGAAATACCCGTGTTCAACGAGAATCTAACGGAGACTGAAAAGTTTGTAGAGTGAACGTTTTGAAAAGAAAAGATTTGAGTATAAAGCAGTTAACCTTCTATATTATTGTTTATGTTTGTAAGTTTAAAAGCGGAAAGTAAATCTCGGGCAAATTCGATTTTTCAAACCGAATATTTACAGCATTAGAATTATTTTTAATAAAAAAGTTTTCCATATGTTTCCTTTTATGTTTATTCCTCTCTATCGAAATAATTTTAATATTTTCAAAATCAAAAGAATGTCCAGTATTAATTCGATGCATCGTTAAACCAGTATATTTATCAACGTTATCATATATATTTTTCTTATGTTCGTTAATTCTATTTTTAAGAAGTCTACCTGTTTCACCTATGTAAACACCATTACAATCTTTACATTTAATTTCGTAAATTAGATCTTTCATATGTAATTTATCTAGTTTATCTTTGAAAGGTTTAATTCCTCCAATGTTGGTATTTATCGGTTTATAAACAACTCGAATATTTTGATCTATAAAGTTATGTTTAATTTGTTCAGAAATCCCTTTAATATAAGGGATGCTAATGGTTGTATTGTATTTTCTATTATCAGGTTTAAAACTAATAGTGTTATAAAACTTATAGACTCTTCTTTTAAAACATTCATTAATAAAAAAGTCCGGGTATCCGTTATTTTTAAAATTCTTCTAACTAAATTTAAATTCTTCTCTCTAAATTTAACATTTGAAAGTTTAATAGCTCTATCAATAAGTCCAAAAGCTGTACCAAGTTTATAATTAAGTGGATGATTTGAATTAAAATGTAAATATCTTCCTGAAAAAGTAGTTTTTTGGTACCAATCAGTTATTAAAGTGTTATTTTCATTGATGACAAGAACGTCCAAAAAATTAAGTCTATTATTTGTTTCTTTTTCTAAAGTAAAACAGATTCTATTATCTAATCCTTTAATTTTAGTCAAGCTATTAAAAATTGGCAAAATATGTTCTAAAAATTCGTTGGGAACTGCAGTAAAAATGTCATCTACATACCTGAAGTAAAACGGTAACTTAAATGGTAATTTATTAATTAAAATATTTTCCAAAAAATCCATCATTAAATCAGCTATTATAGGAGAAAGTGGAGAACCCATAGGAACGCCAAATCTCTGTTTATAAATAACATTTTGAAAGCGAAAATAAAGTGAATTAAAAACTATCTCAAGTCCTTCAAAAAACTCTTTCTGAGGTAAACTTGTATGAGTCTTAATTTTACTGTACGTTGTCGTTTATCCGCAGGACACAGAGAGTTCAATAAAGTGAGATATTTTTTTAAGAGAATGAAAAACACGAAATACTGTCGTATCATCCGATCGAAGGAAACATCTGCTAATAATGACAAATTTATTAACAAGTTTGTCACATACCATACACGTCCACGGATGTTTCCATCTCGTGTCCCCCGACAGTTTTGAACTTAATGGATGATTTTTTATTAAGCCTAATGATAAAATGAGTGTCGTAAAAAATGTATTCAGGTGACAAATCACCTGTAACGCAACGTGGATTCGAATTTCTAGAAGGTCTACCGATCCCCGATGATTATTCAAAAGGACAACAATAGCAAAAATTAACTATAATGGACGATGTTTTGAGCGAGTCATCGAATAATACCAGTATGGACCTATTTACTAAAGACAGTCCCCGTAAAAATATGAGTGTAATTTTCATTACGCAAAATATTTTTCGTAAGGGTCGTGAACGGCACGACATTTCACTTAATACCGATAAGCTGCTTTTGTTTAAAAATCGTCCAGATAGGGTTCAATTTCAACATCTCGCACGTCAAGTATGTTCGGAAAATTCAATGTTTCTCCAAGAAGCTTATAGAGATGCAACATGTCACCCACGCGGTTATCTTCTCTTAGATCTTCAGCAAACCATATCGGATGATTTCAGATTTCGTGCATGTATATTTCCGAACTAACAATCTCAGGTTGCATACGCGAGTGTACGTAGATGAAAGCCAACAAGTTTTAAAAAAACGCACAGATATTTATAATTTTTAGTATCCACTAAATCCCGAATATGGTATCGACTGTAGAAAAACATAAAAATAATAAAAGTCATCTCATCGCAAGAAATCGTTAAGACATAAATCGTGCACAAAAAGGATACGACAGTATTTCGTGTTTTTCATTCTCTTGAAAAAATATCTCACTTTATTGAACTCTCTGTGTCCTGCGGATAAACGACAACGTACAGCTGTGCTGTCAACCAACGACAGAAAACTCGTCAAATATATCTGCATGTTTGCGCTCAATATATTGCATGGGTTGTCATTTCTTTAAAATCCCGATAGAGGTGTTTACTTCGTAAGCAAAAAATGTTACGAACACTCATCTTTTCCACGAAAAGAAACTATAAAAAGAGGTTTAGACAGATCGGCGGCGGTGGTGGTGGTGGTGAATACCGATTCTTCTGATACCGGTTATCAGCGCCATTTTCCTGCAATTAATCGGCTACAACGGCGATTAAAAAACATTGGTCTTATGGCGGAAGCAAAGAAAATGATACTAGCTCTCGAAAGTATAGTACACAGGGCGAGTGAACTATGATAAGTGAACGGTACAAACATCCGGGACGGAGCTTGAAATGAAGTAACATTCAAGGAGAAGGACACAATTTCACTGACAAATCCGATTGTTATCCCCGAAATTCTAGAAAAATTTGAAATTACTGAACTACATCTACATCGCACGGAACGTGGAAAAATGAAGGTGTAACCATATACACGTTGATGAGCTTATCGGGCCTGACATTGTCGATGTTGTTAACCAGTTGGTCGCGAAGAATTTATCCGTAGTCTTCGCGCGGAAAGTATCCCATCACATTCCATCGTCAACAAATCTTTGTGGAAGCTCGCCGGTACTCCTCGATTTGGTAAAAATTCAGAGATATTTTAAAAGCTACAAGTTTATGAAAGAACTTGTCAAAAAGTATCGTCATCGTAGGGGACAGTGGCAGTGAGAAAATGGTTAAATCCCGACAGGCGTGTATCGGGTAGATCCGATTTCTCTGGTGTAGACGAAGCCTGCGGTACTAATCGCTAACACGGCCGATAAAACCAGGTTTTCGCACGCACTGGGTAGCATTCTCTGTTGACGAATTTTCTAATGGAATCTTATTTGACATCTGTAGATCGCCTCCGTGAATCACGCATTACATTCGCTGCCTCCGAAGCAATTGTAAGACAATCCGATGGGTCGACAAATGCCTTCAGAGCGTTACTTTTTTTGTGTGCGTTCAATATTACCTTATGTTTTTACATACTATGTCTAAAGATTACAGTTTATATGATATTCACCAGAATTTCTGGAATAATATTAGAAAAACAACGATTATGTTGTGAGCAAGTGGCATGATCAATTTTGTAGTAAAAATTAAAAATGATACATTTTTTGTATGTTTCACGGTGTTGAATAATAAAATTTGAATAAAGCCGCCCTGCACCCCGAAACTAACGTCGTGAAGTAACTTCTACTAATGTATAAAAAGAAACCCCGTTAAAAAAAATCGAAAAAGATACACACACTGTTTTAGATAAGCCCGTTTCTTTCTATTTTTTTTCGTTTTTATCAACATTCGTATTATATACAATATGTGGTTGGAGTATTTGTATATTGTGGTATAGGAATATTTTAGAAATTACAAATATGTACAACCTCTATATACAACATGTTTCTCCTAAAACCTTAAAGTTTTTGAAAACATCGAAAAAACTGCGTTTTTAATTTTTATTTTTTACAAACAAAAAGATTTGTTTCATTAACTTTACGTGAGACTTAACATTTTATGTTCCGAATAAGCTGTAATTTTTTAATGAAATCACTGACGTAGGCAAAAGTTGTATATCTTCTTAATATCTAAAAATTCTCCATTTAACATTTTTGATTAGGAGGGTAAATTTGGACAGACATTCGGATACGTTTCTTGATTTACTGTTATTAATTTCTTCAACTTTCTGTTTGATATTGGAGTAACTGCACTGGGCTAACTTTCGGACAATGAAAGCAATTAAATTCACTTTACCAAAGGCGAAAAAACTGAAATAAACTAAAAAAACGAATTAGTTCATTCCAAATTTAAGTTATCAATCTAACTGATTTATATTCTCACTTTTCCAGCATTATCTCAGCATCCTCAGAAAAAATTGACTTATCCTAAAAAATGTATTTGTATCGATTTTTTGTTGAACAGGATATTGTTTTTATACGCAGAAGTTACTTCACGTCGTTAGTTTTCGTAGGTGCAAGGCTGGTTTATTCAAATTTTGTAGGATCACCGTGCCTTTAAAGCATGCTATGTTTGAATAAAACGTGTTTTTAATAAATCGAATCTTTCCTTATTTTCCCTTTATCATATCTCCCCTTCGTATTTACCGGTGATTTCCAAGAAACTATTACAATTAAGTAGTTGTTTATATGGCTTCCAGGTTACAAAATCGGAAATTTTCGACATCTATTATTGTAGTTTATACGTGTATATTATTATTATTCTATGTATTATTTTGTATAGTACGATTTCTAGCTTACTTTTAGAGTCTTATCTTTCCCTAGTCTTCAAGATTTTCCTAGAAAACTGGGTCCCCTCGAGTAAAAAACACGTGTGTATGTTTCGTCGTCGTAGGAAATTACAGCCTCTCGTTTTCGACCTACAAGTGAACTGCCACGAGCGCAACATGTATAAAAAGGTCATCTGCGCAATGTATTGGTAAATCTTAGTAAATAATAAAGAGGAGTGTGGGTGGATCACCATAACAAACCAAACACGAAAACTAATACATAGTCATCGAGAGGTCGCTGAACCATGACCTACTTCATGTTGCGGCCAAAGGGACCCCGTACAGGTTTGTTTACGTCTGAGTTAACTAACAAGGCGGGTATAAGGCTATCTACAATCCTAAATTATTTTTTTTATTTGACATTAATTGCCCAATAATGTTTATTAACATCATTTATTGATACTTTTATAGCTTGTTTTGATATTAACAATACAGTAATAACCACTATTATCAGATCATTATCCCCTGACCTATCTCAAGATTCGTCTGCCGGTCTCGTGTAGCGGCCAAAGGTACCCCATGAAATTGTAACGCGACAGGAAGCAAAACTTGCCAAATAGTTTTGAAAAAACGGCGTCACGTTTCGAGTCGATATTCGTTTCCTTTTGGGTATACATATAGACAATAAAGGCAGTCACAATGGTGGTATACTTGGTAATTGTAAATTATTGTACATACAAAAGATGTATCGTTTTTATTGGAAACTATAAATATAAGAGGTAACATATTTGTAAAGGAATTGATAATAATGAAAATAATGAAAAATTTTTACAATATTTTAGTTACCCTTACGACTGAACACAAGTATTGAACATTCATCCATTAATACAAGGTCGCAGACAACTCTGACGACTCCAGACCTCCTACATATTACGCAACATATTTCCCGTTGCTTGTCCACTCTGCTCATAGGAAATCTTCGTGTCTCCCCTTTCGTATATTCAACGTCTTATCTCCCCTTCGTCTTCAAAATTTTCATAGAAAACTGGGTCCCCTCGAGTAAAAAACACGTGTGTATGTTTCGTCGTCGTAGGAAATTACAGCCTCTCGTTTTCGACCTACAAGTGGACTGCCACATGCGAAACATGTATATAAAGATCATCTGCGCAATTTATTGGTAAATTTTAGTAAATAATAAGGAGGAGTGCGGGTAGATCAACGTATCAAACCAAGCACAAAAACTAACGCATAGTCGTTGAGAGGTCGTTGAACCATAATCTACCTCACGTTGCGGCCAAAGGGACCTCTTACAGGTTTGTTTACGTCTGAGTTACCTCACAAAGCGGCTACAGGCCTATCTACGGTCATGATTATTATTTATCTGATATTCATTTGTACAATTAACAATATTTATTGACGGTTTTATTGTTTATTTTGATATTAATTATCCATTAATAACCACTTTCACTTTACGAGGTCCCTATCCCCTGACCTATCTCATGATTCGTCTGCCAGCCACGCGTAGCGGCCAAAGGTACTCCGTACGTTTTTGTTTTCGTCAAACTACTGACCTACATAAAAATGCGACTACAGGGATATTTACGATCATAAATTATTTTTTATCTGACATTAATTACCCAATTAACATTATTTATTGACATTTTTATTATTTGTATTGACATTAATTACCCATTAATAACCATTAACACCTCTTTATGAGGTCATTAACCTCTGACCTATCTCAAGATTCGTCTGCCAGCCACGCGTAGTAGCCAAAGGTACCCCGTACGTTTTTGTTTACGTCAGACTACCGACCTACTTCAAAAGGCGGCTACAGGGATATTTACGGTCATAAATTATTTTTTTCTGATATTAATGACCCAATTAACATTATTTATTGACGTTTTTATTGCTTGTTTTGACATTAATTACCCATTAATAACCATTATCACCTCTTTATGAGGTCATTAAATCCTGACCTATCCCAAGACGCGCGTGCCGTCTGGCGCCAGACCTACCTCAAGGTGGAGGAGTGGGGGGTGTTTACGTCTCGCCATCGGTACCCCTATACTACTTATGCTAACACGACGAATAGTTTCAGAGGCTTCTTTATCGAAGTAAATGTATTTTTTTAATATTTAGAATATTTGGTTTTTATGTGTTTTTTTTAACGCACAAAGATTTAGCTACAAAAATAAGTTTTTGGACACTTTTTCTTTTTGTAATCTTGTAATTTACACAGTTCTTACGCTTTCCAGTTACCTATGCGTTGGTTTGTTTAATTTCTTTTTGATTTTTATATGTCTTCAAACTTCGTAGTATGCAAAGAAAAGTGCCTATTTCAGGTTGTTCCTTTGTCAATTGAAAACATTTTAACGATTTTAAAGGTCTTGAAATCAACTACTTTTAATAAAATTGGCAATGAAAATGTAATTGGTTACTGCACCATGAGTACCATGAGTACCAATCACGATAAGCAGTACTGCCACCATACCAGCGTCGGCGGGAAATTTCAAAATCGCGAAAAGTGATTTTGTACACCCGGCGACATTAATTCTTTCCCTTCCGGAGGCGTGTTGTCTTTGTCTATCTCATAACCTAGGCGTGGGTAAAAACAAAGACAACAGTAACCGGAAGGGAAAGAATTAATGTCGCCGGGTGTACATACATGTATATTTATTTATTTTTTATTAATTTCTTTTAATATCATAGCATAATGTTAATAATTTATTAATAATATTTATTATTTTTAAGCAAAAAAAATTTATTTGTCTATTTTATGATCTTGATTTCGTTGCGGCGCGATTATAAGCCGGATGACGATTTTTATCATAAAATTTTTGCTAAAAATACCGCTTATATACGGGTCTATATATATATATATAAATATATCTTTATGTGGTAATGATTAAATATAATGTTATATTGTGTAGAGCTCCACTGATTCAACGTTAAAAAAGGCAGTTGAGAAACGGCAAAAAACGGTAGAAGTTTCTGTGGAAGAGGTAGGTTCTCTAATACGAGTGAAATGAAAATTACATATGTAATATAAAAATATTATTTCTTTCAATGCTACAGAATTCATCAGTCAGTGAAGAGTTACTGGATGTTGATCATCCACCAAATGGCACAAAAGGGGATGTCTCTGTAACACAGAATTGTGAATTTGTGAACGTAGAGGACGTCGAATCTAAAACATTAAACGAAGAAAACAGTAAAACAGATGACGTAGAAGTAACAGATGACGTAGAAGTAACAGATGACGTAGATGTAACTGATGACGTAGATGTAACTGATGACGAAACAGAGTATGTTGAGGAACTCAGGAAGCAGAACAACGAATTATTGAAAAAAAATAAAGAATTACAGGGCGAAAATAATAAATTACAAAAATTGAACGTATCCTTACAAAAAATTCTGTGCAATGAATTTGGGATACAATTATTGGGTAAGACACACCAACCGAATGGTCAGACAGTAATATTACATCCAGGCAATTATCAAATTTTATATAATTTAAGTTTTCGACGATTACAGGAAAATCTGGAGAAGAGAGTGACAAACGTGTTAAACTAAAATTCCGAAGGCCCGTTGGATCGCTGAACGCCGAAAATAATACGGTAATGCATGTTCACGTTTAAAAAAATGAAGTTTCTTTGTTGGCGTTGTAAGTCACGTGGCATTCTTCGTGAAAGACCTTTCAGATTGTCCCTGAACCATAAAAAAATACGAGCCTGAAGCTGGCAGCCAGTTTGCACCTATGCATGCCAGTCTTCTGGTTTTTTTAAGAGCCAAAATGCACCTTTTTTCCGAACTTTTCACCATCATACTAGGGCGGCATATATCATGATGAGTTTTATTATTGCCGAATACACCCAGAGAGTAGTATCTGGTCTTAGTCATCATGTTTGACCGTGCATGCGATTGCAGGCCCACCCTCTTGCCGCTTTCTGTATCGTATATTCCAGTTGTGCACTCCACTTCACTCGTCTATCTAGGTAGATCCCTAGGTATTTAACCTTTCTAGCCTTTCACAGTAGATCACCAATCACTATCGTCCACAGTAGGGGTGATAGTACCCCTCCTTGGAGGCACCTCTTAACTGTTTTGATTTTGGATCTGGGAAAACTGCACAAATCCAGACCGATACACAAAGATTATCCATTTTTTAAATATTTTTACAATTATTACTTAAGTGCCTTACAATTTAGAAACCTAATTTATCATAATATTCGTTTTCTTTTTTAAGATTCATCTTGGACACGATGTCTGGATTCCGGAGGCAAAATGGGGTGCAATATTGTTGGAATCTAATAATAGTGCATCACTGTTCGCTCGAAATGCAGCACGAGCTGTATTTGGCGTGTCGGTGCTAAAAGAGAGTACTCCAACTGGTAATACATCTAACCGATCATCCCTTAAACGACCAAGGAACAAGTTGAACGAAAACGGCATATTAGCTATTCAAAGTTCTGTATATATTTGAAGAGATATATAATTTTTATTCCACTTCAATATATTTAATGTATTTATTTTTGCAGGTGCCTTTCAATACTGGTGTACGAAAAAACTGGAGACCGCATTTACTTCTGAAAGTATGCAATACTATAAATCAATGATACCGACATATATTTCAAAATTTTGTAACGAGCTTAGAACAACTAAAAACAAAAAACTGAACAAGAAAAGGCGACAAAAAGCGAAAGACAATGGTATTTCCATTTTTCTTTATATTCTACTGTAAATGGGTGATTCTCAAAAAAACAAATTCAGAATTAAGATTTCATAAAAAAAAAGTTTTGCAAAAACATTAACATTACTGGTCTTATGCCAGGAGGAAGACCTAAATAAGTCACTAATACTCGTTAAGAATGTATATTGGTATTAACATACCATGTTAAGAATGTATTCAAATTTAATTTTCGCGAATCAGAGAGAGAGCGAGAGAGAGGGAGAGAGAGAGAGGGAAATGTACAAGAAACAAACACGATATACCGAGGTAGAGGGAGATTGGGAGTGTCGAAAACATCTATTGCGCAACTACGTCACAATATGGCGATTTTGAATTATGCAGAGCAGTTTGGGTGTTCTAAAATACAGACATTCGATTTTGACTTCAGACGCGACGCATCGATATTTTTATTCTCTTAATCGGATTTAAATTCAAACTGTTTGGTAAAAATTCGCAAATGTGTCTCGTGATCTCTTGAAACGGGCTATTCTGCATCTTGTTTGCAAATTCAATCTATTGTTACAAAATTCTTTTCAAAACCGATTACCGATTTGAGATCAATGGCGTTGTTTACCACGTGTGCGAGAATTTTCATCGCAACCACGAAGTTGGATCAAGACATCGACATATTTTCCACCAATCATTTCTGAGAAAATTCCGATTTTGGGAAAATCAGATTTCAGCGAGGTCGCAACCAACTGGATTGTATCTCCCAAACGAGAGGATGGTGATCATTCAATTATCCAACTTTGGTTCCTGTTTGGCAGTCTCACCGGACCTCTACAAAGATAATCATTTTACCATGCAAAAGACTTTTTACATGCATCATCTCGTGAGCAACCAGTGTTTGTACTCTCGCTTCTCTTTGTACTCGTCAAATATATCTGCATGTTTGCGCTCAATATATTGCATGGGTTGTCATTTCTTTAAAATCCCGATAGAGGTGTTTACTTCGTAAGCAAAAAATGTTACGAACACTCATCTTTTCCACGAAAAGAAACTATAAAAAGAGGTTTAGACAGATCGGCGGCGGTGGTGGTGGTGGTGAATACCGATTCTTCTGATACCGGTTATCAGCGCCATTTTCCTGCAATTAATCGGCTACAACGGCGATTAAAAAACATTGGTCTTATGGCGGAAGCAAAGAAAATGATACTAGCTCTCGAAAGTATAGTACACAGGGCGAGTGAACTATGATAAGTGAACGGTACAAACATCCGGGACGGAGCTTGAAATGAAGTAACATTCAAGGAGAAGGACACAATTTCACTGACAAATCCGATTGTTATCCCCGAAATTCTAGAAAAATTTGAAATTACTGAACTACATCTACATCGCACGGAACGTGGAAAAATGAAGGTGTAACCATATACACGTTGATGAGCTTATCGGGCCTGACATTGTCGATGTTGTTAACCAGTTGGTCGCGAAGAATTTATCCGTAGTCTTCGTGCGGAAAGTATCCCATCACATTCCATCGTCAACAAATCTTTGTGGAAGCTCGCCGGTACTCCTCGATTTGGTAAAAATTCAGAGATATTTTAAAAGCTACAAGTTTATGAAAGAACTTGTCAAAAAGTATCGTCATCGTAGGGGACAGTGGCAGTGAGAAAATGGTTAAATCCCGACAGGCGTGTATCGGGTAGATCCGATTTCTCTGGTGTAGACGAAGCCTGCGGTACTAATCGCTAACACGGCCGATAAAACCAGGTTTTCGCACGCACTGGGTAGCATTCTCTGTTGACGAATTTTCTAATGGAATCTTATTTGACATCTGTAGATCGCCTCCGTGAATCACGCATTACATTCGCTGCCTCCGAAGCAATTGTAAGACAATCCGATGGGTCGACAAATGCCTTCAGAGCGTTACTTTTTTTGTGTGCGTTCAATATTACCTTATGTTTTTACATACTATGTCTAAAGATTACAGTTTATATGATATTCACCAGAATTTCTGGAATAATATTAGAAAAACAACGATTATGTTGTGAGCAAGTGGCATGATCAATTTTGTAGTAAAAATTAAAAATGATACATTTTTTGTATGTTTCACGGTGTTGAATAATAAAATTTGAATAAAGCCGCCCTGCACCCCGAAACTAACGTCGTGAAGTAACTTCTACTAATGTATAAAAAGAAACCCCGTTAAAAAAAATCGAAAAAGATACACACACTGTTTTAGATAAGCCCGTTTCTTTCTATTTTTTTTCGTTTTTATCAACATTCGTATTATATACAATATGTGGTTGGAGTATTTGTATATTGTGGTATAGGAATATTTTAGAAATTACAAATATGTACAACCTCTATATACAACATGTTTCTCCTAAAACCTTAAAGTTTTTGAAAACATCGAAAAAACTGCGTTTTTAATTTTTATTTTTTACAAACAAAAAGATTTGTTTCATTAACTTTACGTGAGACTTAACATTTTATGTTCCGAATAAGCTGTAATTTTTTAATGAAATCACTGACGTAGGCAAAAGTTGTATATCTTCTTAATATCTAAAAATTCTCCATTTAACATTTTTGATTAGGAGGGTAAATTTGGACAGACATTCGGATACGTTTCTTGATTTACTGTTATTAATTTCTTCAACTTTCTGTTTGATATTGGAGTAACTGCACTGGGCTAACTTTCGGACAATGAAAGCAATTAAATTCACTTTACCAAAGGCGAAAAAACTGAAATAAACTAAAAAAACGAATTAGTTCATTCCAAATTTAAGTTATCAATCTAACTGATTTATATTCTCACTTTTCCAGCATTATCTCAGCATCCTCAGAAAAAATTGACTTATCCTAAAAAATGTATTTGTATCGATTTTTTGTTGAACAGGATATTGTTTTTATACGCAGAAGTTACTTCACGTCGTTAGTTTTCGTAGGTGCAAGGCTGGTTTATTCAAATTTTGTAGGATCACCGTGCCTTTAAAGCATGCTATGTTTGAATAAAACGTGTTTTTAATAAATCGAATCTTTCCTTATTTTCCCTTTATCATATCTCCCCTTCGTATTTACCGGTGATTTCCAAGAAACTATTACAATTAAGTAGTTGTTTATATGGCTTCCAGGTTACAAAATCGGAAATTTTCGACATCTATTATTGTAGTTTATACGTGTATATTATTATTATTCTATGTATTATTTTGTATAGTACGATTTCTAGCTTACTTTTAGAGTCTTATCTTTCCCTAGTCTTCAAGATTTTCCTAGAAAACTGGGTCCCCTCGAGTAAAAAACACGTGTGTATGTTTCGTCGTCGTAGGAAATTACAGCCTCTCGTTTTCGACCTACAAGTGAACTGCCACGAGCGCAACATGTATAAAAAGGTCATCTGCGCAATGTATTGGTAAATCTTAGTAAATAATAAAGAGGAGTGTGGGTGGATCACCATAACAAACCAAACACGAAAACTAATACATAGTCATCGAGAGGTCGCTGAACCATGACCTACTTCATGTTGCGGCCAAAGGGACCCCGTACAGGTTTGTTTACGTCTGAGTTAACTAACAAGGCGGGTATAAGGCTATCTACAATCCTAAATTATTTTTTTTATTTGACATTAATTGCCCAATAATGTTTATTAACATCATTTATTGATACTTTTATAGCTTGTTTTGATATTAACAATACAGTAATAACCACTATTATCAGATCATTATCCCCTGACCTATCTCAAGATTCGTCTGCCGGTCTCGTGTAGCGGCCAAAGGTACCCCATGAAATTGTAACGCGACAGGAAGAAAAACTTGCCAAATAGTTTTGAAAAAACGGCGTCACGTTTCGAGTCGATATTCGTTTCCTTTTGGGTATACATATAGACAATAAAGGCAGTCACAATGGTGGTATACTTGGTAATTGTAAATTATTGTACATACAAAAGATGTATCGTTTTTATTGGAAACTATAAATATAAGAGGTAACATATTTGTAAAGGAATTGATAATAATGAAAATAATGAAAAATTTTTACAATATTTTATTTACCCTTACGACTGAACACAAGTATTGAACATTCATCCATTAATACAAGGTCGCAGACAACTCTGACGACTCCAGACCTCCTACATATTACGCAACATATTTCCCGTTGCTTGTCCACTCTGCTCATAGGAAATCTTCGTGTCTCCCCTTTCGTATATTCAACGTCTTATCTCCCCTTCGTCTTCAAAATTTTCATAGAAAACTGGGTCCCCTCGAGTAAAAAACACGTGTGTATGTTTCGTCGTCGTAGGAAATTACAGCCTCTCGTTTTCGACCTACAAGTGGACTGCCACATGCGAAACATGTATATAAAGATCATCTGCGCAATTTATTGGTAAATTTTAGTAAATAATAAGGAGGAGTGCGGGTAGATCAACGTATCAAACCAAGCACAAAAACTAACGCATAGTCGTTGAGAGGTCGTTGAACCATAATCTACCTCACGTTGCGGCCAAAGGGACCTCTTACAGGTTTGTTTACGTCTGAGTTACCTCACAAAGCGGCTACAGGCCTATCTACGGTCATGATTATTATTTATCTGATATTCATTTGTACAATTAACAATATTTATTGACGGTTTTATTGTTTATTTTGATATTAATTATCCATTAATAACCACTTTCACTTTACGAGGTCCCTATCCCCTGACCTATCTCATGATTCGTCTGCCAGCCACGCGTAGCGGCCAAAGGTACTCCGTACGTTTTTGTTTTCGTCAAACTACTGACCTACATAAAAATGCGACTACAGGGATATTTACGATCATAAATTATTTTTTATCTGACATTAATTACCCAATTAACATTATTTATTGACATTTTTATTATTTGTATTGACATTAATTACCCATTAATAACCATTAACACCTCTTTATGAGGTCATTAACCTCTGACCTATCTCAAGATTCGTCTGCCAGCCACGCGTAGTAGCCAAAGGTACCCCGTACGTTTTTGTTTACGTCAGACTACCGACCTACTTCAAAAGGCGGCTACAGGGATATTTACGGTCATAAATTATTTTTTTCTGATATTAATGACCCAATTAACATTATTTATTGACGTTTTTATTGCTTGTTTTGACATTAATTACCCATTAATAACCATTATCACCTCTTTATGAGGTCATTAAATCCTGACCTATCCCAAGACGCGCGTGCCGTCTGGCGCCAGACCTACCTCAAGGTGGAGGAGTGGGGGGTGTTTACGTCTCGCCATCGGTACCCCTATACTACTTATGCTAACACGACGAATAGTTTCAGAGGCTTCTTTATCGAAGTAAATGTATTTTTTTAATATTTAGAATATTTGGTTTTTATGTGTTTTTTTTAACGCACAAAGATTTAGCTACAAAAATAAGTTTTTGGACACTTTTTCTTTTTGTAATCTTGTAATTTACACAGTTCTTACGCTTTCCAGTTACCTATGCGTTGGTTTGTTTAATTTCTTTTTGATTTTTATATGTCTTCAAACTTCGTAGTATGCAAAGAAAAGTGCCTATTTCAGGTTGTTCCTTTGTCAATTGAAAACATTTTAACGATTTTAAAGGTCTTGAAATCAACTACTTTTAATAAAATTGGCAATGAAAATGTAATTGGTTACTGCACCATGAGTACCATGAGTACCAATCACGATAAGCAGTACTGCCACCATACCAGCGTCGGCGGGAAATTTCAAAATCGCGAAAAGTGATTTTGTACACCCGGCGACATTAATTCTTTCCCTTCCGGAGGCGTGTTGTCTTTGTCTATCTCATAACCTAGGCGTGGGTAAAAACAAAGACAACAGTAACCGGAAGGGAAAGAATTAATGTCGCCGGGTGTACATACATGTATATTTATTTATTTTTTATTAATTTCTTTTAATATCATAGCATAATGTTAATAATTTATTAATAATATTTATTATTTTTAAGCAAAAAAAATTTATTTGTCTATTTTATGATCTTGATTTCGTTGCGGCGCGATTATAAGCCGGATGACGATTTTTATCATAAAATTTTTGCTAAAAATACCGCTTATATACGGGTCTATATATATATATATAAATATATCTTTATGTGGTAATGATTAAATATAATGTTATATTGTGTAGAGCTCCACTGATTCAACGTTAAAAAAGGCAGTTGAGAAACGGCAAAAAACGGTAGAAGTTTCTGTGGAAGAGGTAGGTTCTCTAATACGAGTGAAATGAAAATTACATATGTAATATAAAAATATTATTTCTTTCAATGCTACAGAATTCATCAGTCAGTGAAGAGTTACTGGATGTTGATCATCCACCAAATGGCACAAAAGGGGATGTCTCTGTAACACAGAATTGTGAATTTGTGAACGTAGAGGACGTCGAATCTAAAACATTAAACGAAGAAAACAGTAAAACAGATGACGTAGAAGTAACAGATGACGTAGAAGTAACAGATGACGTAGATGTAACTGATGACGTAGATGTAACTGATGACGAAACAGAGTATGTTGAGGAACTCAGGAAGCAGAACAACGAATTATTGAAAAAAAATAAAGAATTACAGGGCGAAAATAATAAATTACAAAAATTGAACGTATCCTTACAAAAAATTCTGTGCAATGAATTTGGGATACAATTATTGGGTAAGACACACCAACCGAATGGTCAGACAGTAATATTACATCCAGGCAATTATCAAATTTTATATAATTTAAGTTTTCGACGATTACAGGAAAATCTGGAGAAGAGAGTGACAAACGTGTTAAACTAAAATTCCGAAGGCCCGTTGGATCGCTGAACGCCGAAAATAATACGGTAATGCATGTTCACGTTTAAAAAAATGAAGTTTCTTTGTTGGCGTTGTAAGTCACGTGGCATTCTTCGTGAAAGACCTTTCAGATTGTCCCTGAACCATAAAAAAATACGAGCCTGAAGCTGGCAGCCAGTTTGCACCTATGCATGCCAGTCTTCTGGTTTTTTTAAGAGCCAAAATGCACCTTTTTTCCGAACTTTTCACCATCATACTAGGGCGGCATATATCATGATGAGTTTTATTATTGCCGAATACACCCAGAGAGTAGTATCTGGTCTTAGTCATCATGTTTGACCGTGCATGCGATTGCAGGCCCACCCTCTTGCCGCTTTCTGTATCGTATATTCCAGTTGTGCACTCCACTTCACTCGTCTATCTAGGTAGATCCCTAGGTATTTAACCTTTCTAGCCTTTCACAGTAGATCACCAATCACTATCGTCCACAGTAGGGGTGATAGTACCCCTCCTTGGAGGCACCTCTTAACTGTTTTGATTTTGGATCTGGGAAAACTGCACAAATCCAGACCGATACACAAAGATTATCCATTTTTTAAATATTTTTACAATTATTACTTAAGTGCCTTACAATTTAGAAACCTAATTTATCATAATATTCGTTTTCTTTTTTAAGATTCATCTTGGACACGATGTCTGGATTCCGGAGGCAAAATGGGGTGCAATATTGTTGGAATCTAATAATAGTGCATCACTGTTCGCTCGAAATGCAGCACGAGCTGTATTTGGCGTGTCGGTGCTAAAAGAGAGTACTCCAACTGGTAATACATCTAACCGATCATCCCTTAAACGACCAAGGAACAAGTTGAACGAAAACGGCATATTAGCTATTCAAAGTTCTGTATATATTTGAAGAGATATATAATTTTTATTCCACTTCAATATATTTAATGTATTTATTTTTGCAGGTGCCTTTCAATACTGGTGTACGAAAAAACTGGAGACCGCATTTACTTCTGAAAGTATGCAATACTATAAATCAATGATACCGACATATATTTCAAAATTTTGTAACGAGCTTAGAACAACTAAAAACAAAAAACTGAACAAGAAAAGGCGACAAAAAGCGAAAGACAATGGTATTTCTATTTTTCTTTATATTCTACTGTAAATGGGTGATTCTCAAAAAAACAAATTCAGAATTAAGATTTCATAAAAAAAAAGTTTTGCAAAAACATTAACATTACTGGTCTTATGCCAGGAGGAAGACCTAAATAAGTCACTAATACTCGTTAAGAATGTATATTGGTATTAACATACCATGTTAAGAATGTATTCAAATTTAATTTTCGCGAATCAGAGAGAGAGCGAGAGAGAGGGAGAGAGAGAGAGGGAAATGTACAAGAAACAAACACGATATACCGAGGTAGAGGGAGATTGGGAGTGTCGAAAACATCTATTGCGCAACTACGTCACAATATGGCGATTTTGAATTATGCAGAGCAGTTTGGGTGTTCTAAAATACAGACATTCGATTTTGACTTCAGACGCGACGCATCGATATTTTTATTCTCTTAATCGGATTTAAATTCAAACTGTTTGGTAAAAATTCGCAAATGTGTCTCGTGATCTCTTGAAACGGGCTATTCTGCATCTTGTTTGCAAATTCAATCTATTGTTACAAAATTCTTTTCAAAACCGATTACCGATTTGAGATCAATGGCGTTGTTTACCACGTGTGCGAGAATTTTCATCGCAACCACGAAGTTGGATCAAGACATCGACATATTTTCCACCAATCATTTCTGAGAAAATTCCGATTTTGGGAAAATCAGATTTCAGCGAGGTCGCAACCAACTGGATTGTATCTCCCAAACGAGAGGATGGTGATCATTCAATTATCCAACTTTGGTTCCTGTTTGGCAGTCTCACCGGACCTCTACAAAGATAATCATTTTACCATGCAAAAGACTTTTTACATGCATCATCTCGTGAGCAACCAGTGTTTGTACTCTCGCTTCTCTCACAATTTTGAAAATTAATATTGTAACGACGTCATTTCCGTTTTTCACGTTTTAATTGTATTGATTTGTTGTATTGACTTTTGCGGCGTCAATTTATTGTTTTTATCAATTTAATATTTGAGAATATCTATATTTGCATAATTATCACGCTTCAATTTACTGATTATTGCGTATTGTGTTAATTGGTGCGAAAAACTTATCATGATTTGGTTTTTATTTACAACTATCTTAGTGAAATGAAATTGAAAAATGATGGTTATGTCCATTTGAGGTCATATAATATGATTATGAAAATTAGACTCATTACTAAATTAGTGGAATGAAACCGAATTATGATTTTGTTTATATCTTGGCGAGCTGTACCGAAAATCTATATTCAGTATACGGATTCTTCTAACTAAAATTAAGAGCGTTTTGTTTGAGCTATGAATTAAATTGCCGTATTAAAAGACTATTAAAAAAAAATTTTTATTTTTATATACATTGTGACGCGTAATTTTTCCGAGGTCATGTATGGAGTTTCGAAATGCCAAATACTTA
>JAQOWT010000347.1:0-21203 GCA_030407085.1 Trichopria drosophilae
GACGTAAATTGAACTTTTTTGATCCTACAGGGAAGAACAGAGGGAAGTAAATTCGAATTTTTTGAACATGCGTGTGGGACCCGAGGGAAGTAAATTTAACTATTTTGATCCTACGACGAAGAACCGTGGGACGTAAATTGAACTTTTTTGATACTACAGGGAAGAACCGAAGGAAGTAAAGTCGAATTTTTTGAACATGCGAGTGGGACCCGAGGGAAGTAAATTTAACTTTTTTGATCCTACGAGGAAGAACCGTGGGACGTAAATTGAACTTTTTTGATACTACAGGGAAGAACCGAGGGAAGTAAATTCGAATTTTTTGAACATGCGAGTGGGACCCGAGGGAAGTAAATTTAACTTTTTTGATCCTACGAGGAAGAACCGTGGGACGTCAATTGAACTTTTTCGATACTACAGGGAAGAACCGAGGGAAGTAAATTCGAATTTTTTTGAACATGCGAGTGGGACCCGAGGGAAGTAAATTTAACTTTTTTGATCCTACGAGGAAGAACCGTGGGACGTCAATTGAACTTTTTTGATACTACAGGGAAGGACCGAGGGAAGTAAATTCGAATTTCTTGAACATGCGAGTGGGACCCGATGGAAGTAAATTTAACTTTTTTGATCCTACGAAGAAGAACCGTGGGACGTAAATTGAACTTTTTTGATACTACAGGGAAGAACCGAGGGAAGTAAATTCGAATTTTTTGAACATGCGAGTGGGACCCGATGGAAGTAAATTTAACTTTTTTGATCCTACAGGGAAGAACCGAGGAAAGTAAAATCGAATTTTTTGAACATGCGAGTGGGACCCGATGGAAGTAAATTTAACTTTTTTTATCCTACGAGGAAGAGGCGAGGGAAGTAAATTAGCCTTTTTTGAACATGCGTGTGGGACCCGAGGGAAGTAAATTTAACTTTTTTGATCCTACGAGGAAGAACCGTGGGACGTAAATTGAACTTTTTTGATACTACAGGGAAGAACCGAGGGAAGTAAATTCGAATTTTTTGAACATGCGAGTGGGACCCGAGGGAAGTAAATTTAACTTTTTTGATCCTACGAGGAAGAACCGTGGGACGTAAATTGAACTTTTTTGATACTACAGGGAAGAACCGAGGGAAGTAAATTCGAATTTTTTGAACATGCGAGTGGGACCCGAGGGAAGTAAATTTAACTTTTTTGATCCTACGAGGAAGAACCGTGGGACGTAAATTGAACTTTTTTGATACTACAGGGAAGAACCGAGGGAAGTAAATTCGAATTTTTTGAACATGCGAGTGGGACCCGAGGGAAGTAAATTTAACTTTTTTGATCCTACGAGGAAGAACCGTGGGACGTAAAGTGAACTTTTTTGATACTACAGGGAAGAACCGAGGGAAGTAAATTCGAATTTTTTGAACATGCGAGTGGGTCCCGAGGGAAGTAAATTTAACTTTTTTGATCCTACGAGGAAGAACCGTGGGACGTAAATTGAACTTTTTTGATACTACAGGGAAGAACCGAGGGAAGTAAATTCGAATTTTTTGAACATGCGAGTGGGACCCGAGGGAAGTAAATTTAACTTTTTTGATCCTACGAGGAAGAACCGTGGGACGTAAATTGAACTTTTTTGATACTACAGGGAAGAACCGAGGGAAGTAAATTCGAATTTTTTGAACATGCGAGTGGGACCCGAGGGAAGTAAATTTAACTTTTTTGATCCTACGAGGAAGAACCGTGGGACGTAAATTGAACTTTTTTGATACTACAGGGAAGAACCGAGGGAAGTAAATTCGAATTTTTTGAACATGCGAGTGGGACCCGAGGGAAGTAAATTTAACTTTTTTGATCCTACGAGGAAGAACCGTGGGACGTAAATTGAACTTTTTTGATACTACAGGGAAGAACCGAGGGAAGTAAATTCGAATTTTTTGAACATGCGAGTGGGACCCGATGGAAGTAAATTTAACATTTTTGATCCTACGAGGAAGAGCCGAGGGAAGTAAATTAGCCTTTTTTGAACATGCGTGTGGGACCCGAGGGAAGTAAATTTAACTTTTTTGATCCTACGAGGAAGAACCGTGGGACGTAAATTGAACTTTTTTGATACTACAGGGAAGAACCGAGGGAAGTAAATTCGAATTTTTTGAACATGCGAGTGGGACCCGAGGGAAGTAAATTTAACTTTTTTGATCCTACGAGGAAGAACCGTGGGACGTAAATTGAACTTTTTTGATACTACAGGGAAGAACCGAGGGAAGTAAATTCGAATTTTTTGAACATGCGAGTGGGACCCGAGGGAAGTAAATTTAACTTTTTTGATCCTACGAGGAAGAACCGTGGGACGTAAATTGAACTTTTTTGATACTACAGGGAAGAACCGAGGGAAGTAAATTCGAATTTTTTGAACATGCGAGTGGGACCCGATGGAAGTAAATTTAACATTTTTGATCCTACGAGGAAGAGCCGAGGGAAGTAAATTAGCCTTTTTTGAACATGCGTGTGGGACCCGAGGGAAGTAAATTTAACTTTTTTGATCCTACGAGGAAGAACCGTGGGACGTAAATTGAACTTTTTTGATACTACAGGGAAGAACCGAGGGAAGTAAATTCGAATTTTTTGAACATGCGAGTGGGACCCGAGGGAAGTAAATTTAACTTTTTTGATCCTACGAGGAAGAACCGTGGGACGTAAATTGAACTTTTTTGATACTACAGGGAAGAACCGAGGGAAGTAAATTCGAATTTTTTGAACATGCGAGTGGGACCCGAGGGAAGTAAATTTAACTTTTTTGATCCTACGAGGAAGAACCGTGGGACGTAAATTGAACTTTTTTGATACTACAGGGAAGAACCGAGGGAAGTAAATTCGAATTTTTTGAACATGCGAGTGGGACCCGATGGAAGTAAATTTAACATTTTTGATCCTACGAGGAAGAGCCGAGGGAAGTAAATTAGCCTTTTTTGAACATGCGTGTGGGACCCGAGGGAAGTAAATTTAACTTTTTTGATCCTACGAGGAAGAACCGTGGGACGTAAATTGAACTTTTTTGATACTACAGGGAAGAACCGAGGGAAGTAAATTCGAATTTTTTGAACATGCGAGTGGGACCCGAGGGAAGTAAATTTAACTTTTTTGATCCTACGAGGAAGAACCGTGGGACGTAAATTGAACTTTTTTGATACTACAGGGAAGAACCGAGGGAAGTAAATTCGAATTTTTTGAACATGCGAGTGGGACCCGAGGGAAGTAAATTTAACTTTTTTGATCCTACGAGGAAGAACCGTGGGACGTAAATTGAACTTTTTTGATACTACAGGGAAGAACCGAGGGAAGTAAATTCGAATTTTTTGAACATGCGAGTGGGACCCGATGGAAGTAAATTTAACATTTTTGATCCTACGAGGAAGAGCCGAGGGAAGTAAATTAGCCTTTTTTGAACATGCGTGTGGGACCCGAGGGAAGTAAATTTAACTTTTTTGATCCTACGAGGAAGAACCGTGGGACGTAAATTGAACTTTTTTGATACTACAGGGAAGAACCGAGGGAAGTAAATTCGAATTTTTTGAACATGCGAGTGGGACCCGAGGGAAGTAAATTTAACTTTTTTGATCCTACGAGGAAGAACCGTGGGACGTAAATTGAACTTTTTTGATACTACAGGGAAGAACCGAGGGAAGTAAATTAGCCTTTTTTGAACATGCGTGTGGGACCCGAGGGAAGTAAATTTAACTTTTTTGATCCTACGAGGAAGAACCGTGGGACGTAAATTGAACTTTTTTGATACTACAGGGAAGAACCGAGGGAAGTAAATTCGAATTTTTTGAACATGCGAGTGGGACCCGAGGGAAGTAAATTTAACTTTTTTGATCCTACGAGGAAGAACCGTGGGACGTAAATTGAACTTTTTTGATACTACAGGGAAGAACCGAGGGAAGTAAATTCGAATTTTTTGAACATGCGAGTGGGACCCGAGGGAAGTAAATTTAACATTTTTGATCCTACGAGGAAGAACCATGGGACGAAAATTAAACTTTTTTGATACTACAGGGAAGAACCGAGGGAAGTAAATTCGAATTTTTTGAACATGCGAGTGGGACCCGAGGGAAGTAAATTTAACTTTTTTGATCCTACGAGGAAGAACCGTGGGACGTAAATTGAACTTTTTGATACTACAGGGAAGAACCGAGGGAAGTAAATTCGAATTTTTTGAACATGCGAGTGGGACCCGATGGAAGTAAATTTAACATTTTTGATCCTAGGAGGAAGAGCCGAGGGAAGTAAATTAGCCTTTTTTGAACATGCGTGTGGGACCCGAGGAAAGTAAATTTAACTTTTTGGATCCTACGAGGAAGAACCGTGGGACGTAAATTGAACTTTTTGATACTACAGGGAAGAACCGAGGGAAGTAAATTCGAATTTTTTGAACATGCGAGTGGGACCCGATGGAAGTAAATTTAACATTTTTGATCCTAGGAGGAAGAGCCGAGGGAAGTAAATTAGCCTTTTTTGAACATGCGTGTGGGACCCGAGGAAAGTAAATTTAACTTTTTTGATCCTACGAGGAAGAACCGTGGGACGTAAATTGAACTTTTTTGATACTACAGGGAAGAACCGAGGGAAGTAATTTCGAATTTTTTGTACATGCAAGTGGGACCCAAGGGAAGTAAATTTAACTTTTTTGATCCTACGAGGAAAAACCGTGGGACGTAAATTGAACTTTTTTGATACTACAGGGAAGAGCCGAGGGAAGTAAATTAGCCTTTTTTGAACATGCGTGTGGGACCCGAGGGAAGTAAATTTAACTTTTTTGATCCTACGAGGAAGAACCGTGGGACGTAAATTAAACTTTTTTGATACTACAGGGAAGAACCGAGGGAAGTAAATTCGAATTTTTTGAACATGCGAGTGGGACCCGAGGGAAGTAAATTTAACTTTTTTGATCCTACGAGGAAGAACCGTGGGACGTAAATTGAACTTTTTTGATACTACAGGGAAGAACCGAGGGAAGTAAATTCGAATTTTTTGAACATGCGAGTGGGACCCGAGGGAAGTAAATTTAACTTTTTTGATCCTACGAGGAAGAACCGTGGGACGTAAATTGAACTTTTTTGATACTACAGGGAAGAACCGAGGGAAGTAAATTCGAATTTTTTGAACATGCGAGTGGGACCCGAGGGAAGTAAATTTAACTTTTTTGATCCTACGAGGAAGAACCGTGGGACGTAAATTGAACTTTTTTGATACTACAGGGAAGAACCGAGGGAAGTAAATTCGAATTTTTTGAACATGCGAGTGGGACCCGAGGGAAGTAAATTTAACTTTTTTGATCCTACGAGGAAGAACCGAGGGAAGTAAATTCGAATTTTTTGAACATGCGAGTGGGACCCGATGGAAGTAAATTTAACTTTTTTGATCCTACGAGGAAGAACCGAGGGAAGTAAATTAGCCTTTTTTGAACATGCGTGTGGGACCCGAGGGAAGTAAATTTAACTTTTTTGATCCTACGAGGAAGAACCGTGGGACGTAAATTGAACTTTTTTGATACTACAGGGAAGAACCGAGGGAAGTAAATTCGAATTTTTTGAACATGCGAGTGGGACCCGAGGGAAGTAAATTTAACTTTTTTGATCCTACGAGGAAGAACCGTGGGACGTAAATTGAACTTTTTTGATACTACAGGGAAGAACCGAGGGAAGTAAATTCGAATTTTTTGCACATGCGAGTGGGACCCGAGGGAAGTAAATTGAACTTTTTTGATCCTACGAAGAAGAACGGTCGGACGTAAATTGAACTTTTTTGATACTACAGGGAAGAACCGAGGGAAGTAAATTCGAATTTTTTGAACATGCGAGTGGGACCCGAGGGAAGTAAATTTAACTTTTTTGATCCTACGAGGAAGAACCGTGGGACGTAAATTGAACTTTTTTGATACTACAGGGAAGAACCGAGGGAAGTAAATTCGAATTTTTTGAACATGCGAGTGGGACCCGAGGGAAGTAAATATAACTTTTTTGATCCTACGAGGAAAAACCGTGGCACGTAAATTGAACTTTTTTGATACTACAGGGAAGAACCGAGGGAAGTAAATTCGAATTTTTTGAACATGCGATTGGGACCCGAGGGAAGTAAATTTAACTTTTTTGATCCTACGAGGAAGAGCCGTGGGACGTAACTTGAACTTTTTTGATACTACAGGGAAGAACCGAGGGAAGTAAATTTGAATTTTTTGAACATGCGAGTGGGACCCGAGGGAAGTAAATTTAACTTTTTTGATCCTACGAGGAAGAACCGTGGGACGTAAATTGAACTTTTTTGATACTACAGGGAAGAAACGAGGGAAGTAAATTCGAATTTTTTGAACATGCGAGTGGGACCCGAGGGAAGTAAATTTAACTTTTTTGATCCTACGAGGAAGAACCGTGGGACGTAAATTGAACTTTTTTGATACTACAGGGAAGAACCGAGGGAAGTAAATTCGAATTTTTTGAACATGCGAGTGGGACCCGAGGGAAGTAAATTTAACTTTTTTGATCCTACGAGGAAGAACCGTGGGACGTAAATTGAACTTTTTTGATACTACAGGGAAGAACCGAGGGAAGTAAATTCGAATTTTTTGAACATGCGAGTGGGACCCGAGGGAAGTAAATTTAACTTTTTTGATCCTACGAGGAAGAACCGTGGGACGTAAATTGAACTTTTTTGATACTACAGGGAAGAACCGAGGGAAGTAAATTCGAATTTTTTGAACATGCGAGTGGGACCCGATGGAAGTAAATTTAACTTTTTTGATCCTACGAGGAAGAACCGTCGGACGTAAATTGAACTTTTTTGATACTACAGGGAAGAACCGAGGGAAGTAAATTCGAATTTTTTGAACATGCGAGTGGGACCCGATGGAAGTAAATTTAACATTTTTGATCCTACGAGGAAGAGCCGAGGGAAGTAAATTAGCCTTTTTTGAACATGCGTGTGGGACCCGAGGGAAGTAAATTTAACTTTTTTGATCCTACGAGGAAGAACCGTGGGACGTAAATTGAACTTTTTTGATACTACAGGGAAGAATCGAGGGAAGTAAATTCAAATTTTTTGAACATGCGAGTGGGACCCGAGGGAAGTAAATTTAACATTTTTGATCCTAGGAGGAAGAGCCGAGGGAAGTAAATTAGCCTTTTTTGAACATGCGTGTGGGACCCGAGGGAAGTAAATTTAACTTTTTTGATCCTACGAGGAAGAACCGTGGGACGTAAATTGAACTTTTTTGATACTACAGGGAAGAACCGAGGGAAGTAAATTCGAATTTTTTGAACATGCGAGTGGGACCCGAGGGAAGTAAATTTAACTTTTTTGATCCTACGAGGAAGAACCGTGGGACGTAAATTGAACTTTTTTGATACTACAGGGAAGAGCCGAGGGAAGTAAATTAGCCTCTTTTGAACATGCGTGTAGGACCCGAGGGAAGTAAATTTAACTTTTTTGATCCTACGAGGAAGAACCGTGGGACGTAAATTAAACTTTTTTGATACTACAGGGAAGAACCGAGGGAAGTAAATTCGAATTTTTTGAACATGCGAGTGGGACCCGAGGGAAGTAAATTTAACTTTTTTGATCCTACGAGGAAGAACCGTGGGACGTAAATTGAACTTTTTTGATACTACAGGGAAGAACCGAGGGAAGTAAATTCGAATTTTTTGAACATGCGAGTGGGACCCGAGGGAAGTAAATTTAACTTTTTTGATCCTACGAGGAAGAACCGTGGGACGTAAATTGAACTTTTTTGATACTACAGGGAAGAACCGAGGGAAGTAAATTCGAATTTTTTGAACATGCGAGTGGGACCCGAGGGAAGTAAATTTAACTTTTTTGATCCTACGAGGAAGAACCGTGGGACGTAAATTGAACTTTTTTGATACTACAGGGAAGAACCGAGGGAAGTAAATTCGAATTTTTTGAACATGCGAGTGGGACCCGATGGAAGTAAATTTAACATTTTTGATCCTACGAGGAAGAGCCGAGGGAAGTAAATTAGCCTTTTTTGAACATGCGTGTGGGACCCGAGGGAAGTAAATTTAACTTTTTTGATCCTACGAGGAAGAACCGTGGGACGTAAATTGAACTTTTTTGATACTACAGGGAAGAACCGAGGGAAGTAAATTCGAATTTTTTGAACATGCGAGTGGGACCCGAGGGAAGTAAATTTAACTTTTTTGATCCTACGAGGAAGAACCGTGGGACGTAAATTGAACTTTTTTGATACTACAGGGAAGAACCGAGGGAAGTAAATTCGAATTTTTTGAACATGCGAGTGGGACCCGATGGAAGTAAATTTAACATTTTTGATCCTAGGAGGAAGAGCCGAGGGAAGTAAATTAGCCTTTTTTGAACATGCGTGTGGGACCCGAGGGAAGTAAATTTAACTTTTTTGATCCTACGAGGAAGAACCGTGGGACGTAAATTGAACTTTTTTGATACTACAGGGAAGAACCGAGGGAAGTAAATTCGAATTTTTTGAACATGCGAGTGGGACCCGAGGGAAGTAAATTTAACTTTTTTGATCCTACGAGGAAGAACCGTGGGACGTAAATTGAACTTTTTTGATACTACAGGGAAGAACCGAGGGAAGTAAATTCGAATTTTTTGAACATGCGAGTGGGACCCGATGGAAGTAAATTTAACTTTTTTGATCCTACGAGGAAGAACCGTGGGACGTAAATTGAACTTTTTTGATACTACAGGGAAGAACCGAGGGAAGTAAATTCGAATTTTTTGAACATGCGAGTGGGACCCGAGGGAAGTAAATTTAACATTTTTGATCCTACGAGGAAGAACCGTGGGACGTAAATTGAACTTTTTTGATACTACAGGGAAGAGCCGAGGGAAGTAAATTAGCCTTTTTTGAACATGCGTGTGGGACCCGAGGGAAGTAAATTTAACTTTTTTGATCCTACGAGGAAGAACCGTGGGACGTAAATTGAACTTTTTTGATACTACAGGGAAGAACCGAGGGAAGTAAATTCGAATTTTTTGAACATGCGAGTGGGACCCGAGGGAAGTAAATTTAACTTTTTTGATCCTACGAGGAAGAACCGTGGGACGTAAATTGAACTTTTTTGATACTACAGGGAAGAGCCGAGGGAAGTAAATTAGCCTTTTTTGAACATGCGTGTGGGACCCGAGGGAAGTAAATTTAACTTTTTTGATCCTACGAGGAAGAACCGTGGGACGTAAATTGAACTTTTTTGATACTACAGGGAAGAACCGAGGGAAGTAAATTCGAATTTTTTGAACATGCGAGTGGGACCCGATGGAAGTAAATTTAACATTTTTGATCCTACGAGGAAGAGCCGAGGGAAGTAAATTAGCCTTTTTTGAACATGCGTGTGGGACCCGAGGGAAGTAAATTTAACTTTTTTGATCCTACGAGGAAGAACCGTGGGACGTAAATTGAACTTTTTTGATACTACAGGGAAGAACCGAGGGAAGTAAATTCGAATTTTTTGAACATGCGAGTGGGACCCGATGGAAGTAAATTTAACATTTTTGATCCTACGAGGAAGAGCCGAGGGAAGTAAATTAGCCTTTTTTGAACATGCGTGTGGGACCCGAGGGAAGTAAATTTAACTTTTTTGATCCTACGAGGAAGAACCGTGGGACGTAAATTGAACTTTTTTGATACTACAGGGAAGAACCGAGGGAAGTAAATTCGAATTTTTTGAACATGCGAGTGGGACCCGAGGGAAGTAAATTTAACTTTTTTGATCCTACGAGGAAGAACCGTGGGACGTAAATTGAACTTTTTTGATACTACAGGGAAGAACCGAGGGAAGTAAATTCGAATTTTTTGAACATGCGAGTGGGACCCGAGGGAAGTAAATTTAACTTTTTTGATCCTACGAGGAAGAACCGTGGGACGTAAATTGAACTTTTTTGATACTACAGGGAAGAACCGAGGGAAGTAAATTCGAATTTTTTGAACATGCGAGTGGGACCCGAGGGAAGTAAATTTAACTTTTTTGATCCTACGAGGAAGAACCGTGGGACGTAAATTGAACTTTTTTGATACTACAGGGAAGAACCGAGGGAAGTAAATTCGAATTTTTTGAACATGCGAGTGGGACCCGAGGGAAGTAAATTTAACATTTTTGATCCTACGAGGAAGAACCGAGGGAAGTAAATTAGCCTTTTTTGAACATGCGTGTGGGACCCGAGGGAAGTAAATTTAACTTTTTTGATCCTACGAGGAAGAACCGTGGGACGTAAATTGAACTTTTTTGATACTACAGGGAAGAACCGAGGGAAGTAAATTCGAATTTTTTGAACATGCGAGTGGGACCCGAGGGAAGTAAATTTAACTTTTTTGATCCTACAGGGAAGAACCGAGGGAAGTAAATTCGAATTTTTTGAACATGCGAGTGGGACCCGAGGGAAGTAAATTTAACTTTTTTGATCCTACGAGGAAGAACCGTGGGACGTAAATTGAACTTTTTTGATACTACAGGGAAGAACCGAGGGAAGTAAATTCGAATTTTTTGAACATGCGAGTGGGACCCGAGGGAAGTAAATTTAACTTTTTTGATCCTACGAGGAAGAACCGTGGGACGTAAATTGAACTTTTTTGATACTACAGGGAAGAACCGAGGGAAGTAAATTCGAATTTTTTGAACATGCGAGTGGGACCCGAGGGAAGTAAATTTAACATTTTTGATCCTACGAGGAAGAGCCGAGGGAAGTAAATTAGCCTTTTTTGAACATGCGTGTGGGACCCGAGGGAAGTAAATTTAACTTTTTTGATCCTACGAGGAAGAACCGTGGGACGTAAATTGAACTTTTTTGATACTACAGGGAAGAACCGAGGGAAGTAAATTCGAATTTTTTGAACATGCGAGTGGGACCCGAGGGAAGTAAATTTAACTTTTTTGATCCTACGAGGAAGAACCGTGGGACGTAAATTGAACTTTTTTGATACTACAGGGAAGAACCGAGGGAAGTAAATTCGAATTTTTTGAACATGCGAGTGGGACCCGAGGGAAGTAAATTTAACTTTTTTGATCCTACGAGGAAGAACCGTGGGACGTAAATTGAACTTTTTTGATACTACAGGGAAGAACCGAGGGAAGTAAATTCGAATTTTTTGAACATGCGAGTGGGACCCGATGGAAGTAAATTTAACATTTTTGATCCTACGAGGAAGAGCCGAGGGAAGTAAATTAGCCTTTTTTGAACATGCGTGTGGGACCCGAGGGAAGTAAATTTAACTTTTTTGATCCTACGAGGAAGAACCGTGGGACGTAAATTGAACTTTTTTGATACTACAGGGAAGAACCGAGGGAAGTAAATTCGAATTTTTTGAACATGCGAGTGGGACCCGAGGGAAGTAAATTTAACTTTTTTGATCCTACGAGGAAGAACCGTGGGACGTAAATTGAACTTTTTTGATACTACAGGGAAGAGCCGAGGGAAGTAAATTAGCCTTTTTTGAACATGCGTGTGGGACCCGAGGGAAGTAAATTTAACTTTTTTGATCCTACGAGGAAGAACCGTGGGACGTAAATTGAACTTTTTTGATACTACAGGGAAGAACCGAGGGAAGTAAATTCGAATTTTTTGAACATGCGAGTGGGACCCGAGGGAAGTAAATTTAACTTTTTTGATCCTACGAGGAAGAACCGTGGGACGTAAATTGAACTTTTTTGATACTACAGGGAAGAACCGAGGGAAGTAAATTCGAATTTTTTGAACATGCGAGTGGGACCCGAGGGAAGTAAATTTAACTTTTTTGATCCTACGAGGAAGAACCGTGGGACGTAAATTGAACTTTTTTGATACTACAGGGAAGAACCGAGGGAAGTAAATTCGAATTTTTTGAACATGCGAGTGGGACCCGATGGAAGTAAATTTAACATTTTTGATCCTACGAGGAAGAGCCGAGGGAAGTAAATTAGCCTTTTTTGAACATGCGTGTGGGACCCGAGGGAAGTAAATTTAACTTTTTTGATCCTACGAGGAAGAACCGTGGGACGTAAATTGAACTTTTTTGATACTACAGGGAAGAACCGAGGGAAGTAAATTCGAATTTTTTGAACATGCGAGTGGGACCCGATGGAAGTAAATTTAACATTTTTGATCCTACGAGGAAGAGCCGAGGGAAGTAAATTAGCCTTTTTTGAACATGCGTGTGGGACCCGAGGGAAGTAAATTTAACTTTTTTGATCCTACGAGGAAGAACCGTGGGACGTAAATTGAACTTTTTTGATACTACAGGGAAGAACCGAGGGAAGTAAATTCGAATTTTTTGAACATGCGAGTGGGACCCGAGGGAAGTAAATTTAACTTTTTTGATCCTACGAGGAAGAACCGTGGGACGTAAATTGAACTTTTTTGATACTACAGGGAAGAACCGAGGGAAGTAAATTCGAATTTTTTGAACATGCGAGTGGGACCCGAGGGAAGTAAATTTAACTTTTTTGATCCTACGAGGAAGAACCGTGGGACGTAAATTGAACTTTTTTGATACTACAGGGAAGAACCGAGGGAAGTAAATTCGAATTTTTTGAACATGCGAGTGGGACCCGAGGGAAGTAAATTTAACTTTTTTGATCCTACGAGGAAGAACCGTGGGACGTAAATTGAACTTTTTTGATACTACAGGGAAGAACCGAGGGAAGTAAATTCGAATTTTTTGAACATGCGTGTGGGACCCGAGGGAAGTAAATTTAACTTTTTTGATCCTACGAGGAAGAACCGTGGGACGTAAATTGAACTTTTTTGATACTACAGGGAAGAACCGAGGGAAGTAAATTCGAATTTTTTGAACATGCGAGTGGGACCCGAGGGAAGTAAATTTAACTTTTTTGATCCTACGAGGAAGAACCGTGGGACGTAAATTGAACTTTTTTGATACTACAGGGAAGAACCGAGGGAAGTAAATTCGAAATTTTTGCACATGCGAGTGGGACCCGATGGAAGTAAATTTAACTTTTTTGATCCTACGAGGAAGAACCGTCGGACGTAAATTGAACTTTTTTGATACTACAGGGAAGAACCGAGGGAAGTAAATTCGAATTTTTTGAACATGCGAGTGGGACCCGATGGAAGTAAATTTAACATTTTTGATCCTACGAGGAAGAGCCGAGGGAAGTAAATTAGCCTTTTTTGAACATGCGTGTGGGACCCGAGGGAAGTAAATTTAACTTTTTTGATCCTACGAGGAAGAACCGTGGGACGTAAATTGAACTTTTTTGATACTACAGGGAAGAACCGAGGGAAGTAAATTCGAATTTTTTGAACATGCGAGTGGGACCCGATGGAAGTAAATTTAACATTTTTGATCCTACGAGGAAGAGCCGAGGGAAGTAAATTAGCCTTTTTTGAACATGCGTGTGGGACCCGAGGGAAGTAAATTTAACTTTTTTGATCCTACGAGGAAGAACCGTGGGACGTAAATTGAACTTTTTTGATACTACAGGGAAGAACCGAGGGAAGTAAATTCGAATTTTTTGAACATGCGAGTGGGACCCGAGGGAAGTAAATTTAACATTTTTGATCCTACGAGGAAGAACCGAGGGAAGTAAATTAGCCTTTTTTGAACATGCGTGTGGGACCCGAGGGAAGTAAATTTAACTTTTTTGATCCTACGAGGAAGAACCGTGGGACGTAAATTGAACTTTTTTGATACTACAGGGAAGAACCGAGGGAAGTAAATTCGAATTTTTTGAACATGCGAGTGGGACCCGAGGGAAGTAAATTTAACTTTTTTGATCCTACGAGGAAGAACCGTGGGACGTAAATTGAACTTTTTTGATACTACAGGGAAGAACCGAGGGAAGTAAATTCGAATTTTTTGAACATGCGAGTGGGACCCGATGGAAGTAAATTTAACATTTTTGATCCTACGAGGAAGAGCCGAGGGAAGTAAATTAGCCTTTTTTGAACATGCGTGTGGGACCCGAGGAAAGTAAATTTAACTTTTTTGATCCTACGAGGAAGAACCGTGGGACGTAAATTGAACTTTTTTGATACTACAGGGAAGAACCGAGGGAAGTAAATTCGAATTTTTTGAACATGCAAGTGGGACCCGAGGGAAGTAAATTTAACTTTTTTGATCCTACGAGGAAGAACCGTGGGACGTAAATTGAACTTTTTTGATACTACAGGGAAGAACCGAGGGAAGTAAATTCGAATTTTTTGAACATGCGTGTGGGACCCGAGGGAAGTAAATTTAACTTTTTTGATCCTACGAGGAAGAACCGTGGGACGTAAATTGAACTTTTTTGATACTACAGGGAAGAATCGAGGGAAGTAAATTCAAATTTTTTGAACATGCGAGTGGGACCCGCGGGAAGTAAATTTAACATTTTTGATCCTAGGAGGAAGAGCCGAGGGAAGTAAATTAGCCTTTTTTGAACATGCGTGTGGGACCCGAGGGAAGTAAATTTAACTTTTTTGATCCTACGAGGAAGAACCGTGGGACGTAAATTGAACTTTTTTGATACTACAGGGAAGAGCCGAGGGAAGTAAATTAGCCTTTTTTGAACATGCGAGTGGGACCCGAGGGAAGTAAATTTAACTTTTTTGATCCTACGAGGAAGAACCGTGGGACGTAAATTGAACTTTTTTGATACTACAGGGAAGAACCGAGGGAAGTAAATTCGAATTTTTTGAACATGCGAGTGGGACCCGAGGGAAGTAAATTTAACTTTTTTGATCCTACGAGGAAGAACCGTCGGACGTAAATTGAACTTTTTTGATACTACAGGGAAGAACCGAGGGAAGTAAATTCGAATTTTTTGAACATGCGAGTGGGACCCGAGGGAAGTAAATTTAACTTTTTTGATCCTACGAGGAAGAACCGTGGGACGTAAATTGAACTTTTTTGATACTACAGGGAATAGCCGAGGGAAGTAAATTAGCCTTTTTGAACATGCGTGTGGGACCCGAGGAAAGTAAATTTAACTTTTTTGATCCTACGAGGAAGAACCGTGGGACGTAAATTGAACTTTTTTGATACTACAGGGAAGAACCGAGGGAAGTAAATTCGAATTTTTTGAACATGCGAGTGGGACCCGAGGGAAGTAAATTTAACTTTTTTGATCCTACGAGGAAGAACCGTGGGACGTAAATTGAACTTTTTTGATACTACAGGGAAGAACCGAGGGAA
Source organism: Trichopria drosophilae (assembly GCA_030407085.1). Lineage (NCBI taxonomy): Eukaryota > Metazoa > Arthropoda > Insecta > Hymenoptera > Diapriidae > Trichopria > Trichopria drosophilae. The sequence continues at coordinate 15,138 of JAQOWT010000347.1, forward strand.
GTAAATTCGAATTTTTTGAACATGCGAGTGGGACCCGATGGAAGTAAATTTAACATTTTTGATCCTACGAGGAAGAGCCGAGGGAAGTAAATTGAACTTTTTTGATACTACAGGGAAGAACCGAGGGAAGTAAATTCGAATTTTTTGAACATGCGTGTGGGTCCGGAGGGAAGTAAATTTAACTTTTTGATCCTACGAGGAAGAACCGAGGGAAGTAAATTGAGTAAATTTAACTTTTTTGATCCTACAGGGAAGAACCGAGGGAAGTAAATTCGAATTTTTTGAACATGCGTGTGGGACCCGAGGGAAGTAAATTTAACTTTTTTGATCCTACGAGGAAGAACCGTGGGACGTAAATTGAACTTTTTTGATACTACAGGGAAGAACCGAGGGAAGTAAATTAGCCTTTTTTGAACATGCGTGTGGGACCCGAGGGAAGTAAATTTAACTTTTTTGATCCTACGAGGAAGAACCGTGGGACGTAAATTGAACTTTTTTGATACTACAGGGAAGAACCGAGGGAAGTAAATTCGAATTTTTTGAACATGCGAGTGGGACCCGAGGGAAGTAAATTTAACTTTTTTGATCCTACGAGGAAGAACCGTGGGACGTAAATTGAACTTTTTTGATACTACAGGGAAGAACCGAGGGAAGTAAATTAGAATTTTTTGAACATGCGTGTGGGACCCGAGGGAAGTAAATTTAACTTTTTTGATCCTACGAGGAAGAACCGTGGGACGTAAATTGAACTTTTTTGATACTACAGGGAAGAACCGAGGGAAGTAAATTCGAATTTTTTGAACATGCGAGTGGGACCCGAGGGAAGTAAATTTAACTTTTTTGATCCTACGAGGAAGAACCGTGGGACGTAAATTGAACTTTTTTGATACTACAGGGAAGAGCCGAGGGAAGTAAATTAGCCTCTTTTGAACATGCGTGTAGGACCCGAGGGAAGTAAATTTAACTTTTTTGATCCTACGAGGAAGAACCGTGGGACGTAAATTGAACTTTTTTGATACTACAGGGAAGAACCGAGGGAAGTAAATTCGAATGTTTGAACATGCGAGTGGGACCCAAGGGAAGTAAATTGAACTTTTTTGATACTACAGGGAAGAGTCGAGGGAAGTAAATTAGCCTTTTTTGAACATGCGTGTGGGACCCGAGGAAAGTAAATTTAACTTTTTTGATCCTACGAGGAAGAACCGTGGGACGTAAATTGAACTTTTTTGATACTACAGGGAAGAACCGAGGGAAGTAAATTCGAATTTTTTGAACATGCGAGTGGGACCCGATGAAAGTAAATTTAACATTTTTGATCCTACGAGGAAGAGCCGAGGGAAGTAAATTAGCCTTTTTTGAACATGCGTGTGGAACCCGAGGGAAGTAAATTTAACTTTTTTGATCCTACGAGGAAGAACCGTGGGACGTAAATTGAACTTTTTTGATACTACAGGGAAGATCCGAGGGAAGTAAATTCGAATTTTTTGAACATGCGAGTGGGACCCGATGGAAGTAAATTTAACTTTTTTGATCCTACGAGGAAGAACCGTGGGACGTAAATTGAACTTTTTTGATACTACAGGGAAGAACCGAGGGAAGTAAATTCGAATTTTTTGAACATGCGAGTGGGACCCGAGGGAAGTAAATTTAACTTTTTTGATCCTAGGAGGAAGAGCCGAGGGAAGTAAATTAGCCTTTTTTGAACATGCGTGTGGGACCCGAGGGAAGTAAATTTAACTTTTTTGATCCTACGAGGAAGAACCGTGGGACGTACATTGAACTTTTTTGATACTACAGGGAAGAACCGAGGGAAGTAAATTCGAAATTTTTTGAACATGCGAGTGGGACACGAGGGAAGTAAATTTAACTTTTTTGATCCTACGAGGAAGAACCGTGGGACGTAAATTGAACTTTTTTGATACTACAGGGAAGAACCGAGGGAAGTAAATTCGAATTTTTTGAACATGCGAGTGGGACCCGAGGGAAGTAAATTTAACTTTTTTGATCCTACGAGGAAGAACCGTGGGACGTAAATTGAACTTTTTTGATACTACAGGGAAGAACCGAGGGAAGTAAATTCGAATTTTTTGAACATGCGAGTGGGACCCGAGGGAAGTAAATTTAACTTTTTTGATCCTACGAGGAAGAACCGTGAGACGTAAATTGAACTTTTTTGATACTACAGGGAAAAACCGAGGGAAGTATATTCGAATTTTATGAACATGCGAGTGGGATGCGAGGGAAGTAAATTTAACTTTTTTGTTCCGACGAGGAAGAACCGTGGGACGTAAATTGAACTTTTTTGATACTACAAGGAAGAACCGATGGAAGTAAATTCGAATTTTTTGAACATGCGAGTGGGACCCGAGGGAAGTCAATTTAACTTTTTTGATCCTACGAGGAAGGAAGAACCGTGGGACGTAAATTGAACTTTTTTGATACTACAGGGAAGAACCGAGGGAAGTAAATTCGAATTTTTTGAACATGCGAGTGGGACCCGAGGGAAGTAAATTTAACTTTTTGATCCTACGAGGAAGAACCGTGGGACGTAAATTGAACTTTTTTGATACTACGAGGAAGACCGAGGGAAGTAAATTCGAATTTTTTGAACATGCGTGTGGGACCCGAGGGAAGTAAATTTAACTTTTTTGATCCTACGAGGAAGAACCGTGGGACGTAAATTGAACTTTTTTGATACTACAGGGAAGAACCGAGGGAAGTAAATTCGAATTTTTTGAACATGCGAGTGGGACCCGAGGGAAGTAAATTTAACTTTTTTGATCCTACGAGGAAGAACCGTGGGACGTAAATTGAACTTTTTTGATACTACAGGGAAGAATCGAGGGAAGTAAATTCAAATTTTTTGAACATGCGAGTGGGACCCGATGGAAGTAAATTTAACTTTTTTGATCCTACGAGGAAGAGCCGAGGGAAGTAAATTAGCCTTTTTTGAACATGCGTGTGGGACCCGAGGGAAGTAAATTTAACTTTTTTGATCCTACGAGGAAGAACCGTGGGACGTAAATTGAACTTTTTTGATACTACAGGGAAGAATCGAGGGAAGTAAATTCAAATTTTTTGAACATGCGAGTGGGACCCGAGGGAAGTAAATTTAACTTTTTTGATCCTACGAGGAAGAACCGTGGGACGTAAATTGAACTTTTTTGATACTACAGGGAAGAACCGAGGGAAGTAAATTCGAATTTTTTGAACATGCGAGTGGGACCCGAGGGAAGTAAATTTAACTTTTTTGATCCTACGAGGAAGAACCGTGGGACGTAAATTGAACTTTTTTGATAATACAGGGAAGAACCGAGGGAAGTAAATTTGAATTTTTGAACATGCGAGTGGGACCCGATGAAAGTAAATTTAACTTTTTTGATCCTACGAGGAAGAACCGTCGGACGTAAATTGAACTTTTTTGATACTACAGGGAAGAACCGAGGGAAGTAAATTTGAATTTTTTGAACATGCGAGTGGGACCCGAGGGAAGTAAATTTAACTTTTTTGATCCTACGAGGAAGAACCAAGGGAGGTAAATTAGCCTTTTTTGAACATGCGTGTGGGACCCGAGGGAAGTAAATTTAACTTTTTTGATCCTACGAGGAAGAACCGTGGGACGTAAATTGAACTTTTTTGATACTACAGGGAAGAACCGAGGGAAGTAAATTCGAATTTTTTGAACATGCGAGTGGGACCCAAGGGAAGTAAATTTAACTTTTTTGATCCTACGAGGAAGAACCGTGGGACGTAAATTGAACTTTTTTGATACTACAGGGAAGAACCGAGGGAAGTAAATTCGAATTTTTTGAACATGCGAGTGGGACCCGAGGGAAGTAAATTTAACTTTTTTGATCCTACGAGGAAGAACCGTGGGACGTAAATTGAACTTTTTTGATACTACAGGGAAGAACCGAGGGAAGTAAATTCGAATTTTTTGAACATGCGAGTGGGACCCGAGGGAAGTAAATTTAACTTTTTTGATCCTACGAGGAAGAACCGTGGGACGTAAATTGAACTTTTTTGATACTACAGGGAAGAACCGAGGGAAGTAAATTCGAATTTTTTGAACATGCGAGTGGGACCCGAGGGAAGTAAATTTAACATTTTTGATCCTACGAGGAAGAGCCGAGGGAAGTAAATTAGCCTTTTTTGAACATGCGTGTGGGACCCGAGGGAAGTAAATTTAACTTTTTTGATCCTACGAGGAAGAACCGTGGGACGTAAATTGAACTTTTTTGATACTACAGGGAAGAACCGAGGGAAGTAAATTCGAATTTTTTGAACATGCGAGTGGGACCCGAGGGAAGTAAATTTAACTTTTTTGATCCTACGAGGAAGAACCGTGGGACGTAAATTGAACTTTTTTGATACTACAGGGAAGAACCGAGGGAAGTAAATTCGAAATTTTTGCACATGCGAGTGGGACCCGATGGAAGTAAATTTAACTTTTTTGATCCTACGAGGAAGAACCGTCGGACGTAAATTGAACTTTTTTGATACTACAGGGAAGAACCGAGGGAAGTAAATTCGAATTTTTTGAACATGCGAGTAGGAACACGCATGTTCAAAAAAGGCTAATTTACTTCCCTCGGCTTCCCTGTAGTATCAAAAAGTTCAACGTCTTCCTCGTAGGATCAAAAAATGTTTAAATTTACTTCCCTCGGGGTCCCACTCGCATGTTTCAAAAAATTCGAATTTACTTCCCTCGTTCTTCCCCTGTAGTATCAAAAAAGTTCAATTTACGTCCCACGGTTCTTCCTCGTAGGATCAAAAAGTTAAATTTACTTCCCTCGGGTCCCACACGCATGTTCAAAAAAGGCTAATTTACTTCCCTCGGTTCTTCCCTGTAGTATCAAAAAGTTAATTTACGTCCCACTCTTCCTCGTAGGATCAAATGAACTTTTTTGATACTACAGGGAAGAACCGAGGAAGTAAATTCGAATTTTTTGAACCAATTTACGTCCACGGTTCTTCCTCCATGCGTGTGGGACCCGAGGGAAGTAAATTTAACTTTTTTGATCCTACGAGGAAGAACCGTGGGACGTAAATTGAACTTTTTTGATACTACAGGTAAGAACCGAGGGAAGTAAATTCGATTAAATTTACTTCCCTCGGGTCCCACTCGGAAGTTGTAGTATCAAAAAAGTTCAATTTACGTCCCACGGTTCTTCTGAACTTTTTTGATACTACAGGGAAGAACCGAGGGAAGTAAATTCGAATTTTTTGAACATGCGAGTAATTTACGTCCGACGGTTCTTCCTCGTAGGATTTTTTTGATCCTACGAGGACTCTTCCTCGTAGGATCAAAAAATGTTAAATTTACTTCCATCGGGTCCCACTTAACTTTTTTGATCCTACGAGGCAAAAAATTCGAATTTACTTCCCTCGGTTCTTCCCTGTAGTATCAAAAAAGTTCAATTTACGTCCACGGTTCTTCCTCGTAGGATTTTAGTTAAATTTACTTCCATCGGGTCCCACTCGAAGTAAATTTAACTTTTTTGATCCTACGAGGAAGAACCGTCGGACGTAAATTGAACTTTTTTGATACTACAGGGAAGAACCGAGGGAAGTAAATTCGAATTTTTTGAACATGCGAGTGGGACCCGAGGAAGTAAATTTAACTTTTTTGATCCTACGAGGAAGAACCGTGGGACGTAAATTGAACTTTTTTGATACTACAGGAAGAACCGAGGGAACAAAAAAGGCTAATTTACTTCCCTTGGATCTTCCTCGTAGGATCAAAAATGTTAAATTTACTTCCCTTGGGTCGCACTTGCATGTTCAAAAAAAGTCGAATTTACCCTCTTGGTTCTTCCTCGTAGGATCAAAAATGTTAAATTTACTTCCATCGGGTCCCACTCGCATGTTCAAAAAATTCGAATTTACTTCCCTCGGTTCTTCCCTGCAGTATCAAAAAGAACTTGGCTCTTCCTCGTAGGATCAAAAATGTTAAATTTACTTCCCGCGGGTCCCACGAAGTAAATTTAACTTTTTTGATCCTACGAGGAAGAACCGTGGACGTAAATTGAACTTTTTGATACTACAGGAAGAACCGAGGGAAGT